>PVIA01013968.1:0-29183 GCA_004024845.1 Tonatia bakeri
CTCAGACAGGACATGCTTGCCTCTCCTTTCTGTCTGACCTGCAACCCTCGACTTGAATCCCTTGTTCTTGAATGAACTAGTTAATGACTGTATCAGTCCCCTATTGCTGTGTAACACATTACAACTAATGTAGCAGCTGAAGACACCACCACTTTAGCTCTAGCCAGTGTGGCTTAGTTGGTTAGAGCATCGTCCCATAACCGGAAGATTGCGGGTTTGGTTCCCAGTCAGGGCACATATGAGAGGCAACCGATTGATGTTTCTCTCCCTCTCTTCTGTCTCTAAAATCAATAAACATGTCCTCAGTTAAGAATATAAAAATAACAACTAATCTCACAGTTCTGAGGTCAGAAATTCCAGGCAGGGTCTTGCAGGCTAGACTCAAGGTGTTGATGGAGCTGCATTCCTTCTGGAGACTGTTTCCTTGACTCCCAGCCTTGAGGGCTGCCTGCCTTTCTGGGCTCATGGCTCCATCTTTGCCCCCCAACTAGTCTAGGGCATTGCCCTAGGTCAAGATCTCCAACTTAATTACAACTGCAAAAATCTCTTTGGCCACATGAGGTTCCCAGGTTCCCAGGTTCCCAGACTAGAACATATACGACTTTGGCAGCCCATTTTCCAGGCTCACACATTGAAAAACGAATTTCATAACTAGTTCTAAATATCGATGTCACCATTTTACCTTCTGAAATCATCCCCTCATGGCTGAAGAAAGGGAGACAACCCACACTGGTTTCTGAATGACCAAGAGGCTGTTCAGCAAATTTTGTGAAAAGCAAAAGGAAGAATACAAATTGCAATTTTAAAATGTTACTCAAATATGTAAAGAAAATATACAAAGGCCCTGGCAGGGTGGCTTAGTTGGTTGAGTGTCATCCCATGCACCAGAAGGATGCAGGTTCGATCCCCGGTCAGGGCACATAGAGATTCGGTCCCTAGTCAGGGTGCTTATGGAAAGCAACTGATAGATGTCTGTCTCTCACATCAGTGTTTCTCTCTCTCTCTAACAAAAAACAATTAAAGAATCTCCTCAGGGGAGGACTTTATGTAGAAACTACACAAAGGAACTTTGGTTTTGTTGCCACAAACTGAAAAGAAGGAAGGGAAAGCCAGTGTATGATGTCTGGCCGGGGTTTCCCGCACGGTGCCTCCTGACAGCAGCTGAGACGGGACCAAGGTTCACTCTGACACTCTTGCTCAACAGAGAGAGATTCTATCACAACTGGAGGAATAAATACTCCAGTTCATGGGAAGTTCACATATATGGAATACAGAATAAGAAGCTGAGAAAAATAAAAACTTTCAGACCAAGGATTCTCAACCTGGGGTCCATGAACCCATAGAATAAATAAATGGGTTTCAGGGGCCCATGATTTTTTAAAAAATACATGCGTAAAATTTAGTGTGTTTGTGTTATATGCTTTTTTTTCCAGGAAGGAGATATGTAGTTTTCATCACAGTTGCAAAGGGACCTGTGACTCTATAAAATATATTTTATATAAAGTGATCGATTAGGAACAGATTTTTCAAAAGCTTCCTCTCATTAATCTCCTGACACAAGAAGTTGTTTCATTGTATCTATGAAATCTGCTCCAAGTCAGCCTAGGAACCGTGTGGTAATCTGCATGCAGGCCCTGGGGCTTGATTTCTGCACCCACTTCCAAGGCAAAGCAAAACAAAGACTCCAGCTTCCTGCTCTGTGGGGACAGTGGGCTTCTGGGTTACCAAGGAGGGACTTCCACACAGCTGCCTGCTCTGATCATGTGGGCCAATAATGACAAAATACAAGAGCGGTGTAAGCTTACCTAAATAAATGGATTTACTAGAAGGTGCGAGTCCACGGTGACTCCACAGACGATCACTCAGTGAGGGCAGAAGTCTTTCGCAGTTTTCTTACCTTCCACGCTTATGAGAGTGACTGACCATCAGTGACTGGCCAGTCACTGACCAGTGAGTGAGCAGTGATCCTCAGCAATAGATCATCAATAAGTGTGCATTGAATAAACAACCTGACAAAGAGTTTTCTGGAACCCTGTGGAGACTGTGGGTCCATTAAATGAGGCCAAGTTTAAAATTCATTTTACCACTAATAACTTTTTGTTTTGTATTGTTTTTACTGTATCTTGTTTCAGAAAGCAAAGCACTTAGATCATATCTTTTCTCTATCAATGATTTGGTTCTGTTTTTTTTTGTTGTTGTTTTCTCCAGAAAAACAGGCTTTAGTTCTCATCTTCACAACAGAAAATTACTCTCTTAAAAATGCAGAAATCACCCCCATGTGGGGAGTGCAAACACACCTTCAAACTGGAGAGAAGAGCCACGTGGTGCACAGCCCTTAAACACGAGATGATTCGTTCAGGCACCTACTTTTTTTTCTTACCAGGTTTAAAACCCAGCCACGCTGACTGCCCACTATGGTGTTGCTCCTTTTCTGCACACCAAATGAAAGTCCTGGAGAAAACTTGACCCCTTGAGGAATAATGACTCAACTTCTCTGAAGGAAATAACTAGGTGACCACACTCTCCTTCAGCAACAAAATAAAGAGCCCAACCTCCCCATATAAAGCTATTTAGAGCAAAACTAAATAACTTCTGAATGTAACAAATTATAATTAATCTCTACAATCCCTGGGCACTGCTGATCCAGTTGTGACTGTGTTGTGTGTTTGTGGTTTCGTTTTGTTTTTTTTTTTCTGCAGCTTAATTTTTTTAGTTTTGCCAGAATGAAAGAGGAAGTGCCTTCTAACCACCCCCAAGATGGTTCCGCCAGCCTGGGGGTTCCTGAGGTTTCCGGCCTCTGCCTTCAGCCCCAAGCCCAGAAACGAGCCTTTCTGCCAGCTGCGCAACTTGGGTTTTTCCTTTTTCGGCAGCTTTCATCTCCGAAGAACTGCCTGGCCGAGACCCCTCCAGCTCTTCCCAGCGCCTAGGTGGCTCTCTCTCGGGATCTAAAGTAGTGACAAGTGACTCTGTAAGTGTTTGTGTGTCTTTATTCGCTTCACACTTATTGAAAAGTGTGCAAGAGTGTGTCAGAGGACGGAAGAGAAGGAGAGAGAGACCGCTCCACTCCGCAGCCTCAGCTTCAGGACATCACGGCCCCACGCGGCTTCTGCAGCCCTGCTGGTCTCCCCGGATGCACAGCTCCACCATGCAGTGCCCCTGGAAAGGCCTTTCAGCGGCTCCTGTGCTCTTTCTCCTGCCCTTGCTCGCCTTGGCCTCTGCAACCTACAATGACCTGCCTGGCACCAGAGCTTCAAATGGTCACACCTGTGTAGGTAGGTACATATTTTGCATATTTTTAAGTGGACATAACATTTTGATTAAATAACCTTGTTTGCATAGCCTGTCACCTATTAAATGACATCAAGAACTATAAGATTCCAAGGAAGATTCCTCACTGACATGGGAGGACTTTGGGTCTTAGAGTGTGTGCTCACACTCCACACACATGTGTGTGCAGGGAAGTGCTGTGTACAGTAGCTAGTTTGAATTAGTCATAAAAGTCTTCCACTGCATTGGTGACTGGGTTCCCTCCCCCACTGCCCCAGATAGACACTACAAAAGCCTGGCACGCTGACCCCCTTTCAGAAAGCAGCATCGCACCGCAGAAAGAAGGGGGGCTTTGAACTCCGACAGACACACCTGAGTTCGACTGCTGCCCACCCCTCCTGCTCTGCTCCACCCCCCACTGTCTGTGAAACCTGTGGGAGTCCCCCACCCACCCTCCACTACTCTGTGTTCTTACTGATGAAACACAATCACTCCTTACTGGGGTGCGGTGAGAATTGGGGCTGGGCAGGCACATTTAGAGCATTTGCGCCCACTAAGGGCTCAACCGCCTCAGTTTCCTTCTTTCTCCCGGGAAGTCCAGAGCTGCGGGTAATAGGATGGCCACCTGGAAACATGGAACAGTGACTGAGACACAGCTCCCTCATCTTTCTTGAAGTACTTCATTTCCAAGTTGTTGTTTTTGGGGAGGGCTACATTTGAGGAAGAGTAAAATTAGGACAAGACCTTTGAAATTCATATTATCCCTGTAGCTTCCCAAACAGCGGCAGGCATTTTATTGGGTCAGTCCTTGAAGCCAAGGAGACTCAGAAACCTTGGCAGCAATTAATCCAATGAGCTGCTCAGAAAAAGAACCCAAAGTGTAAGTCTGATGGCCATATCTTACAAAGGGAAAATCTAGACCCGGATTCTGACACTTAATAAATTACTTCTGGAGACAGTACAGAAAAATATCTAAATTTAGTTCTATTTCCTAAAAAGCCATGACCTTGGGTTGTTGTACAGGACGTCTGTCCAGAAAAAGTCCAACCGTTGTTAATATAATGAGAATGGTGCATGCCACATCGATGTGACCTGACAGCCAAGGACAGTGGACTGGAATGCACATATGTGAACAATGATGACTTCACTGTACTAGTCAATGGGGGTGGTAGATGTGGTTGGGTGAGCATATATACTGTGTGGCCATCACATGCAAAATGACTGAGCAAGTGGAGAAATTAATCTGCATCAAATATTGCCATAAGCTTGAACATTCCTCCTCTGTGGAAACTATTCCGATGATTCAGAAGACCACAGCTCCGGGCAACTGGTGATCGGCAGCTTTGTCACAACAACATGCCTACTCATACATCACATCTCATGCAGAGTTTTTTGAAGAAACTTCAAACCACCCACGTGACTCAGCCCCCCTATAGCCCAGATTTGGCACCCTGTGACTTCTGCCTTTTCCCAAAACTAAAATCACCTTTGAAGGGAAGAGATTTCAGACCATTGATGAGATTCAGGAAAATACAATGGGGCAGCTGATGGTGATTGGGAGAACTGTGTGAGGTCCCAAGGTTTCTACTCTGAAGGCAACTGAGGTGTCATTGTCCTATATACAGTGTTTCTTATATCTTCTTCAATAAATGTCTCTATTTTTCATAATACCTAGCTGGATACCTTCTGGATAGACCTCGTATGTTTGTGAGCACACCTATAATTCCAAAGTCTCCCTTTAAATTAAAACCTTCAGACCACAGATTCCCTGTGAATCCATGCTCCACAGTCCCAGGAGCAAAGGTCTGCAGCCCCCTGGGACCATGATGGGGAGGTCATCCTCACCCACTGTTTGGTTCTGTCAAATAAGTACTTACCATCATTTCATTTGCTCAAAACAAAACCTTAAAACCTGTCTAACAAACATTTGATGAAAGGCTTAAATGAAATAAGTTCTACTTCTACGATGGTTGCAAATTCAGTGTTTAGATTTAAGCAAGGTGTCTGAGATACTGGGCCTCCGACACTTTCAAACAGACATGAGATCATAATGCATCCCCCTCCCTGCCCCATTCCCGGTGAGGCATGGAGAGCTCATGGGAGCTGCCGAGGGGTCCAGGAGGAGCTTGTCCTGCTTGTCTATTGCTGCACATCAAATGAAAACATAACCATATTGCTACACCATCGTTTTCTGGGTCAAGAACTTTTCAGAGCCTGGCTGCTGATTCTTCTGCTCCACGGAAGGTTGGCCGAGGTCACTAAGTGGTATCCAGATGGAAGATTGGTGGGTCTGCAATGATCCGAGACAGCTTCACTCACACGTTTGGTGCTTTGTGAGAGGGAGATGGATAGAAGTCTGGCTCCACTGGAACTGTCCATCAGTTTTTACACGTGGCCTCTCAAGCAGGACAGTCTCAGGAAAGTAGGACCTCTTACACGGCATCTCAGGGACTCCAAAGAGAGAGTTCCAGAAGACGGGAGCCAGAGACTTCCAGTCTGTCAAGGACTGGGTCTGGAAACTGGGACAGTGCCCCTTCATCTTCTGTCAGTCAAAGCAGGCCCAGGTCCCTCCAGTCAGAATCCAGGAGAGCAGACACAGACCTTCCTTTCGATGGGGACTGTCAAGCAATTTGTGCCCATCTCTGCTAGCCACACAAGTCCACTCTGATTGCCCATTAAAATACTTCATAGCCCAAGAGCTTGGAGAGTCTGCTGCTGATTATTAGGATAGGAGATATTTAACACCAATCTACCCACCAACTCTCAGCTTCTAGCTAACCCTGTGGGGATGACTTATTTTCCTGTGAGAAAGGTGGACACAAGGGGAGTCCACAGGGTGAACCACATTCACTGAGCACTGGCTGTGGGCTGAGCCAGCTGCTACAGGCACTCTACATCGGTGTCTTCCTGGTTGTGGGTGGTTCCCTGGGAAACAGACCCGGAAATGTGAATGCACGGAGTTCACTGAGGAGGCTGCTTGGGAAAACACTTGTGAGAGGGTGAAGCAGGCAACAGATGTGGGCAAGACAAGTCAAGCTGTGGTGCAGCTACAGCAAAGGATTCAGCCAATCTCATGGAAATCTCTAGAATTAAAATGGCTCTTTAGAGTTGGCTCTTAGAGAAGTGGGTCCAGGCCTTGGAGCTGCCACACTGAGCAGGTACAGGATGTGAACTGACCCTGGTGGGAGAGGTCTTTTTTGTGGAGACGATACCTGGAGAGGACCCCAGTGTGAGTGCTCAGCACCCACACCCCTTGTGTATCTGCTCATTGCTGACAGACCACTGGGTGGTTTCCATTTCTCGGCTATTGTGAGTGATTCTGCTATGAACACTCATGTACCAGGTCATGTGCGGACATGTTTTTACTTCTGTTGTACATACACCTAGCAGTGGAATTTCTGGGTCATGTGGTAACTCCATGTTAACATCTTGGGGAACTGCCAGACTGTTTGACAGGGCAGTTAATATCCATCTAACTTGCCATTATCCATCTTTTTTATTACAGAATCCAAGTGGGTATGGGTATGGAGTGGTACTTTGTGTAGCTTGCATTTCTCAAAATAGGGGCCATGTGTACAGCTTTGAAGAAATGCTTAATCAAGTCCTTTGCCTATTTGGTTTTTTAAATTGGTCTTTTATTGTTGGATTGTAAAAATTCCTTATATAATCTTGATGATATTCTTAGAGTACAGTTTATCCATATTTTCTTTTGTCTTTTGTGATTTCTGTGTCCTATCTAAATCCTAAGTTTTAAAAAATTGTTGCCACTGTTGTCTTGCTGTTGTCCTATGCCCACTTCCTTATCTCATTTCCCAGACATTGGGTCACTAGCCACCATTTTGCTTACCAAGGCCATAACTTCTAAGACTGCAAGTAGCGGGAATAAACATAAACTAGACTTAAAGCTAAAAAGAACAGAAAAAAAAAAGAAAAGAAATGAAAGGAAAGGAAAGGAAAAGAAAAGAAAAAAAGAAACTTTCTTAGGAGATGAATTTTATAACCAGAAGGCAAAGAAACACAGTCAAGGCCTAAACAATGAGCCAGGAGACCAAAAATAATGGCTGCCAGGAGCTCAGGGAATCCCTCTCCTGGCCTCATGGTGCTGTCCCCGTCTCCGTCCCTCCAGACCAGCTGGTTTTCTGTCCAAGGCCCTCTGACTAGCTGTCTCTTTCTCACAGGCCAGACTTTGCGAGTCACAGTTCAGTTCTCACAGAGGCGAACGCTCTCTCTGGCTGCCAATCCCCTTCCCAGCAGAGAGGATCTGGGTTAGCTTTCAGTCACCGAATGAGAGGCAGGTGGGAGAGAAGACAGCTCACAGTAGAGACGTGGCTGCCACGGTCATAACCAAAGGGCCAGCTCTCACAAAAGGTGAAACTGTTGGGACCAGAGATACTCCGAAAGGAGCCGCACAGATGTTACTGAGTGACAGAACCAACATTCTATCACAGACAACCCAGCTCCAGGCCCGTGGGGAGCCTTTGCCGTGGGAACCCAGCAGCAGACCCAGAGGACGCGACCTTGAACCTAGTCCAGTATCAGAACTCAGCTGTGCAAACCCCAGTGGTCCCTTTTCAGTTTACCACAATGTGTTTACACTGAACTATACATCCCATTTGATTACTAAGCAAACATAATTCAACCGGGCCTCTTTCTGCCACTCTTCAAATGTTACAGAATCAATAATGAGCAATGTTTATTTTTTGCAAAACATCATTTTCTTTACATGGGTGATTTAGGGCCAAAGTAATCCCTATGTTCCAAAGTCATTGACATTTGAATTAATTCACTGAGTTTATTTTTTCATTGTTTATTTTTTAGCACTATTTGATGCTCAGGAAGCCTTACAAAAGGTTAAAGAAAAATACAGTCCCCCCCTTATTTTGATTAAATATACAAAATGCCTTTAGATTCAGTTAAAACCCCTTCTTCCCAACCTCTGACCCCTACATAAAGAGGTCAGAGATAACTTCATAGTTTGAATTTAAAAAAAAAAGAAAAAGGTGGTTTCAAGCCAATGTGAACAGTAAAACGGCAATGCCACTGGCCAAAACAATAGAGACTGAGAGATGCAGGCAGAAGAGAAGGTTGGAAACGTGCGATCACAATTCACGTACACAGAAACCTCACTCTCTCCACTGCTCTGTAACTGAGCACTCGGTCGTTAGCCACCGCGGCTTCCGACAGGAGACGTTCATCACCTTGCCGCTTACTGCCGAAGACCTGCCGTGGCCATTGAGGTTTGTACGGAGGACTTTTTCGCAGCTTAAGTTCAATAACTCTGCAGGCCCGACATGCGGCAGAAATGCGTGTGACGTATGCACCAAGAGAAAGATTTTACTTAAAATATTGTACAGGCAAAAAAGTACAAAAAAGAGCAATGGTTCAGCTTTCCAATTTTTTCTGAGTCTATTAGGTTTTAACAAGGTCTCTGCAGGAGAAATTGTAATAGACGTAATTTGCAGATAAGTCTTAGCAAAACTTTTTTAAAATATTTTCCAGAAATTGAGAAAGTGACTAGGTAAGAAATGTTTTTGCAAGTCAGGTGGTTTCTAGTTCTCCGCTTTCAGCACAATTGAAGGGGGACTTGATAGAGTTGTCAAGTGATAGATCACTTGAAATCATTTTTAACGATAGATCACCTAAGATTTTTGACGTTTAACTGAGGAGTTAATGAATTAAATGACATTGCTGTATCAAAAGTACTTTCATTCCCATTTACTTATTTAAGTAGGTATGTGTTTTTTGGCACTTACTTTTTAAAATGAAAAATAGGAACAGACATGGAATTGAACCTTGTCACTTGACATGATTAAGTAGTATTTTTCCATGGATGTAGGTATGCATTAAAAAGGCCTAACTATCTCATTAACAGATGCACTTTCAATAAAAATTGGCCTGTAATCTGGCCAAGATGGAGGCGTAGGTAGATACACTGTGCCTCCTCACACAACCAAAAGAAGGACAACATATTTAAAAACAATAAACAACCAGAACTGACAGAAAATCGAATTGTATGGAAGTCTAGCAACCAAGGAGTTAAAGAAAAAACATTCATCTAGACTGGCAGGAGGGGCAGAGACCAGCAGCCAGGGCAGAGAGGACTCGTGGCAAGGTGGCAGCTGGAGGACCAGGTGGGCAAAGCAGCGGCTGGCGGAGCAGGCAGTCCCACATTTGCATTCGGATAAACCAGGAGGAGCAACTGTGAAGTGAGACAGACCCTGCAACCCAGGGTTCCAGCGAAGGGAAATAAAGCCTCAAAACCTCTGACTGAAAAAACCTGTGGGGGTTGCAGTGTCAGAAGAAACTCCCAGCCTCACAGGAGGGTGACTGGAGAGACCCATAGGGCCCCAGAACATAAACAAACCCACCTACCCGGGAATCAGCACCAGAAGGGCCCAATTTGCTTGTGGGTATCAGAGGAAGTGACTGAAAGCCCATGGAGAGCTGAGCAAGAGCACTGTTCCCTCTCAGGTCCTTCCCCCACATACGACATCACAACACAGCAACATGGGTTGCCCTAGTGAATACCCAAGGTTCCGCCCCTTATACGAAATAGATGCGCCAAGACAAAAAAAAAATATGGCCCAGTTGAAAGAACAGATCAAAGCTCCAGAAAAAATACAATAAGTGATGGAGAGATGGACAACCTATCAGATGCACAGTTCAAAGCACTGGTAATCAGAATGCTCACAGAAATGGTTGAGTATGGTGGCAAAATAGAGGAAAAAGTGAAGGCTATGAAAAGTGAAATAAAGGAAAATGTACAGGGAACCAACAGTGACGGGAAGGAAACCAGGACTCAAATCAATGGTTTGGACCAGAAGGAAGAAAGAAACATTCAAACAGAACAGAATTAAGAAACAAGAATTCAAAAAAAATGAGGAGAGGCTTGGGAACCTCCAGGACAACTTTAAATGTTCCAATATCAAAATCATAGGGATACAAGAAGGGGAAGAAGAAGAGCAAGAAATTGAAAACTTATTTGAAAACATAATGAAGAACTTCCCCAATCTGGCAAAGGAAATAGACTTCCAAAAAGTCCAGGAAGCTCAGAGAGTCCCAAAGAAGTTGGACCCAAGGAAGCACACACTAAGGCACATCATAATTACATTAGCCAAGATTAAAGATAAGGAGAGAATCTTAAAAGAAGCAAGAGAAAAGGAGACAGTTACCTACAAAGGCATTCCCATAAGACTACCAGCTAATTCCTCAAAAGAAACCTTGCAGGCAAGAAGGGGCTGAAAAGAAGTATTCGAATTCATGAAAGGCAAGGACCTATATCCAAGATTACTCTATCCAGCAAAGCTACCATTTAGAATAGAAGGGCAGATAAAGTGCTTCCCAGATAAGGTCAAGTTAAAAGAGTTCATCATCACCAGGCCCTTATTATATGAATGTTAAAGGGACTGATCTAAGATAAAAAATATGAACAGTAAAATGACAACAAACTCACAAACAACAACAATTGAACCTAAAAGAACAAAAACAAAACCAAAAATGAACTAAGCAACTAGAACAGAAACAGAATCACAGAAATGGAGATCACATGGAGGGTTATCAGTGGGGAAGGGGTGGGGGAATGGAAGAAAAGACACAGGGAATAAGTAGCATAGATGGTAGGTAGAAAATAGACAGGGGGAGGCTAAAAATAGTATAGAAAATGTAGAAGCCAAAGAACTTTTATGTACAACCCATGGACATGAACTAAGGGGCGGGAAGACGCAGGTGGGAAGGGGTGTGCAGGGCAGAGGGGAATAAAGGGGGGAAAATGGGACAACTGTAATAGCATAATCAATAAAATATATTTTTAAAATGGCAAAAAAAGAGTGTAAAAGAGTCTCATTACCACAATTTTGGCTATATACTAATACATGGAAAAATCTGAAAGTAATAATTTATAAGTAAATTATAAATAATTTAATTATTATAATTTAAAAAATGGACCTTTGTTATTTAGGAACTGTTTATCATATTGACAATGCGTAATGTTTAGATAAGTTAATTTTATAAATAAAGGAAATTCTATCGAGAAGAATGTTTTAATACTTAGATGTTATATTAACAGGAAACTAAAATTTTTACTTAAATTTTATTTTTAATGTTAAGAAATATAATAGTATAGTCAATAAAATACTTTCAATCATAAAAGTATATAACATTGGGATAAAATTCAATAATTGAAGAAAATGCAAGTAAGTAGATTTCTACTGAAATACAAATTCAGGGACAGGAATTACCAACATAAATTTCTCACTGTGAAATAAGAGTTTAATCATATATTTTAACTGGATAAGAATAAGTATAAATCACTATAGTATTTAAATTTCTCTGGATACATAGAGAAGATTAACGTATTATTTCTATTGCAAGACTTACAATCTTCCTGGAATTATACCATTTGCAGCCATTAGAATGTGGAAGGGGTACATAGGTTTTCAAATTTTTGTAGGGGGTGCAGAGCAAAATGTTCGCAAACCATTGGTCTGCACTCTGGACTCTACAGCATGAAACCTGTACTCTGCGGTCTGACCTTCGAGGCTCTTCAGGGTCTCGCTCCTTCCTGCCTCTCTCATTCTTCTTCTCCCACAGACCCGGGGCTGTGGCCTTGGCCAACTCGCCTCTTTCTCACCTGCAAGTCTTAAAAAATGCCACTACTCTCTTCCTAAAGGCCTTTCCCACCTTTTCCTATCAAATGAGGTCCTCCCATTCCTTCCCACTCAGCTCCTCCGGCAGACTGTCACTGGTCCCCCAGGGCAGGGCGAAGTTTCTTCCTCCCATGTGGTCCCAGATCACCTACAGGTCCCTGTGCCCCAGCACAGGGTGCAGTGACCCAATTCTTCTTCTAGTCATGGGTCTTTCCTGCTGGTCTGGACTTCTCTTATTCACCTTGGCCTCCTCAAGCTTCTGAGCACACAGTAGCTGCTCATAATTATGTGTTGAATGAATAACAGGATGGAATGGTCTCTGGTGTCGTCACTCTTGTGTCTTTATTATTAACATTTTATGTATTTCTAAATCATCCACACGGATCATCCTGCATCTGTCAGCCCAGCCTGTTTATTCCTCTGCCCTTGCCTGGGCCCTGGAATGCCTTCAGCCCTGTTCTTGCCAACAGCTGTCCGGTCCAGTGCCTCTCTGTGTTCCCAGGGAAGTCAGCAGCTGGGGACTCGCTGAGCGTTTTCTCATAGAAATGATGTTCCAGGCAGTGGTGGGGCTAGGCCACAGAGCCTAATCTCTCTAAATGTCTTGAAGATACTAGATACCTGCAATTAAAAAAAGAATTCCATGACAGTAAAGCCACAACAATGTTAATATTACACATTTTTTAAAAGACTGAGTCCACGAGTTTCTATTTTTAAAAGAGTAATTTGGAGAATACATCTTTGCCCAACGGTGGACTCAGCAGGTGAGATAGAAATGAACAGTCGTTAAACATCGGCTCGGTGCCAGGAGCAGGGGCAGGGGTGTGGCATTCACACCTGGGCTGCGTTCCCCCACCTCTGGCTCGGTCACCCACAGCTGAGGGTGACAGCTGGGGAAGAAGGGCTGACACTGGCACCATTTTAGGTGATGACTGTCATACTTTTCTTTCTTATTCCCTTTTCTTCTCACCAACATAAAAAAAGGCCTGGATGATGCTTATTGATTAAAATGACAAAATATAAAACCCTATAAAGAACTCAAGGGCACAGGCAACTGTGTGTTGATTGCGGGGGTGGGGGTGGTAGATGGAAGTAGGAGAAGGTCTAGGGGGGGACAAATGGTAATGGAAAAAATACAGTAAAGATGAATTATTACAGAAAGAATAACCATACCCTCTGTTCCCACCCCAGCATGGAAGTCCCAGAACAGAATCTAGGTGTTTGTGAAGGGGCACTGGGAAGACACATACTGGACTAACTTGTGCTGGTCCAACAGGGATGCAGGGACCCAAATGCAGGTGTGACGTGACCCCCAAACCTGCACCCTACCCCTCCCCAGTCCCCAACCTAAACCAAAAAGGCCATTCTGCTTCTCACTGGTCTTCACACTCCTCTCATCGCCTCATTCATAGATCCGTCCTCTCAGGCCAGCCAGCACAATTGATTCCAAATCTGTCCACTTACCTCTGTCCCCACAGCCACACGTTACTCTAGTCAAGCCACCATCCTCTCTTCCTACAGGACCAAAATCGTCTCCTAATGTAGCTCCCACTTGCACCCCCTAAGCTCCTTCCTCAGCTGACGGCGGGCATGATGTTTATAAGACCCAGGTCAGATAGAAGCAGCCCCTCCTCTGAACCATGCAGGACATCCCATTGCTCTTGGGGTGACCTCTTCTGCCCTCTCCAAAGGCCAGGCCCTGGCCCCCACCTAGCCCTGCACCTCGTCTCCCACCACTGGGTTCCGGCACCTGGCTCACCCCTCAAGTGGCACTAACTCCCCCTTCTACAAAGCCTGCCCCAGTTTCTCACTCTGCTTTCTCCTTTCCATTGTGTTAGCCATTTTTTTGGTGTATTTTTGCAAGAAGCCTTCTCTATCAGCTTGAGCTAAGGAAGTTTATAGCAACCCATCCTCATTATCCCCTGCTCTTCTTTCTTTTTTTAAAATCCTCGCCCAAGGTTATGTTTATTGATTCTAGAGAGAAAGGAAGGGAGAGGGGGAAAGAGGGAAACACTGATGTGAAAGAGAAACATCCATTGTTTGTCTCCCCCGTACGTGCCATGACCAGGGATTGAACCCACAACCTAGGTATGTGCCCTGATTGGGGATCAAACCCACAACTTGGGAATGTGTCCTGACCAGGGATCGAACCCTCATCTTTTTGGTGTACAAGATAACTATTCCAACCAACTGAGCCACTGGCCAGGGTCACCAGGTTCCTTTTCCTCAAAGCACCTACAATTATATATAATAATCACTTACTTACGATCACATTTCCCTAATAAAATAGAATCTCTAAGAAGGCAGGAACCACATCAGTGTGTTCTCAGCCTATGCTCAGAGCCCAGCACAGTGCCAGCATCTGGGAGGGACTCACTCAACACAGTACCGTGCCCCTTCCCCAGCTGCCACGCACCTAAACTCTCACAGCCTCCATTTGCTGGTCTGGAAAATGAGAGCAATTATGCTTCCATCTTTGCGAAGTTTGGATGAGATGGTAATGTATGCAAAACACTTTGAAAACAGTGAAGCACACTCTAGCCACGTGATGAATCACGTGTGCTCCTACTCGAGGTCAAAAAGGAAGTGTAGTCACACCCAGCCTGGCTCTCCCGGCTGCCAGGTGCTGTCAAGACTTTTCAACCAAGTGCGGGCGTCAGACCAATGAGGGCTCTAGTAGGCCGCTCTCTGCAGTTGGCTGCATTTCCAGCCCGCGCAGTCACGGTTATAACCCCGGTTCCAGGAGCTCTGTTTCACTTCACAGGAATCCCATGGTACAGTCTGCAGACTACCCGAGCTGTGTGACCACCAGCAGATCTCGGTAGCAGGTGCTTTATTGGGGCCCATTTGCTTCTTCTCCTACAATATCAGGGGTGTCAGTATCTATTACACTCATTATTTTCAGGTGCCAGGCGAAAAGAGATTTGGGTGACCATTGAGCAAAATGCATGGCTCTCACCTGCTGTCATCCCTCCCTAAATGAACAGTCGCTTGGACCAACTCGCTTGAGCAGAGCCAGACCTTTTTCTAGCAGCCGGAGAACAGTCTGTAATGGGGAAATTACTCTGCCCATGCATCTCTCCAAGGGAAAACATTCTTTAGCTTGTCAAGACAGTGCAACCTCTTAGAAGAAGCAACAGCAAAGTCAATTTCTCCATTCCTGCCACTAAGGGACTCGGGACATGCCTCACTGTAGAACCAAAATTAACAGCCCACCAGGAAGAGGAGTTTAGCCCCCTGGAAATGGGCAGAGACATGTGAGAGACAGAACTCAAATCGAAGCTGAGCCCAGTCTGAGCACTTACCTATTTCAAGCCTTACCACCTGCTTTTCCTCAGGGTCCTTTTGATCATAAGAACTTTTCACTAGGCAGAGTAATAATAATGCCAACACTCATCCAATCCTCAGAGAAGAACTTTTCTATTTCGCTCCTTTTTTATTTATCTAATGATTTCCAATTTTAGCCAGCACTGCGGAGGAACCAGGAAAGCCGCAAGAATGCTTCATTTCTGGGTGAAAGAAAAGCCTAAACCTTTGAGTACAAAGTACAGGTTGGTCCCAAGCAACATGATGCTCACCACATCCCCCCTTCCAAGATGGGGATGGAGACAAAAACATGCGTGTGCTGGAGGTGAATTTCCAGGGAAGGGAATGGTGTGCAAGGCCTGTGATCCCTGGGGCCCCTGAGAATGGAGCCTCCTTAAAGAAAATCCCAAGAAGAGTTTTCTTACCCTCCACGTTCATCCAGTCCTTCTGCTCCACTGAACCAACAGGAATTTCCAAGTCTTGTACCTCACCAAGTCTACTATGCCACTCATTATTAGAAATTGTTGTTTTTGGTGCCCATGAGAGAGAAAACTTGCTACTGATGAAACTGGAAACCGTGGAGAAAGACCCCATGGTCCTCCTGGCCACCAGTCTTGTTTCTTTCCTGGGATGTCTTTTCTCCGACTTGCTCTGCCTTAGATTTTCTTCAAGTCCCATCTTGCCCAACATTTGACTATTACTTGCTATTGTCCATCCAGTTCATGTGAATTTGGAATCTACATGGTGAGCTTGCTGGGGACAGGTTCACATTCAGTTCATCTGGGGTCGGTCAGAGCCTCACACAGCTTCTGGCCAAGAACAGGTGCTCAGTAACTCTGCATTGAATGCACACATCCTTTGTTAAAGCCAGTCTTGGAAGGCTTCCCCGATGCCTGGGAAATATATGTGTGGCTTTTGCCTCAATGAAAAGGAAAAGACAGCAACTGGCAGAATTTTCCAGTGATACATCTACCCTTCCATAGGTTTTCTTTTTTAATTGATTTGAAAAAGAGAAAGAGACAGGCGGTGATTTGCTATTCCACTTATTTATGCATTCATTGGTTGTGTCTTGAATATGCCCTGATCAGGGTCAAACCCACAACCTTGGCATATTGGGACATTCTAACCCACTGAGCGACCTGGCCAGGGTGACTTCCACAAGTTTTTTCCTCGTGCATGTCTCCATAAAGAGGTGATCCTAGACCTGGCTGGTGTGGTTCAGTGGATTGAGTGCCAGCCTGTGAACCAAAGGTTGCCATTTCTATTCCCAGTCAGAGCACATGCCTGGGTTGTGGGCCAGGTCTCCAGTAGAGGGCATGCAAGAAGCAACCACACAATGATGTTTCTCTCCCTCTCTTCCTCCCTCTCTTTCCCTCTCTCTAAAAATAAATAAATAATTTTTTTAAAAAAAGAGAGACGGCCCCACTCTCCACAGGAATAGAGGCTATTTCCAGGACTGTCATCTCTCACTCATCCATTCAGTGAACATGTGCTGAGCTCAGTGCCACGCTCAGGTGGAGCTACGCCCTGGAGCGGATGAGTAAGTCACTGACTTTGCCCTCCAGGCAGGCAATGTTTGGCAGGGAGGACGTCAGAGTAGCTCTTAGCTCCAGTCCCAGTCCTAGGTAGTGAGGATGAAACGCTGGGCAATGGAGGGGACGATGAGGTTTCACCAGAGTTTGAGGAGGATCTTGAATGACCAGGCAAAGGCAGGGAGGGTCAAAAACAGCACACAAAAATATACAGAGGCTTTCAGCAGGTTGGGCAGGAATACAATGAGGTCCCTCCAGTGTATGGGGCCCTTCTGAGTGGAGTAACATTTGCTTAATTCTGGTCCTTCCACACAAGTGTCATCTCAAAGACTGGTTGATTAGGGGAAATTGAGGCAGCACAACAATCCACAATTGCCCCTGTGTGCTCCTTTGTCACTTCGTCTGAACAAGAAAATGTCATCAAGTCTGTATTCAGCCCAGGAGGCTCCCTGACTCTGTTCATTTGAAAACTAGTTATCCCGACTCGTGTGTCTGGAACAATCCAGGGTACATCCTGAACACTCCGTTCTGGCTCAGCCGTGTAAATCACCGAGACTACGTGTCATTTGCTTCCTCCCTTTGAAGGTGCGTGCTGAGAATGTCCTGACCACTGAAAACTGCAGCAAGCCAGGTCTGGAGTAATGGTGGTTTTTCACCAGTTTTAAGAAGGCGTGGAAAATCATAAAAGCCAAAGACCAGGTCTCAGGCAGGATTCGCAGGGGAATCTCCTCCACGTGGTGTCTGCACCAGGTCTCCAGTTTTTATTCTCACATCCCCACCCCCGCCGTGCTCCAAGTCCGTGCTGGGCGTCCAACGCTGCGGCTCACCGACGAGAGGCCATATGAAGCGATAGCTGTGCGAGATCTCAACCCCGTCCCCACGACGTTCTGTGCCCCTGAGCAGCACATCGGGGCCATTCACTGCAGACGCAGCAGGAAAGGGCCCTGCCTGTTTCACCCCAGAGTGCGTGGGGGAGCCACGTCCTGCAATGAGACCGAACACAGAGTGAGCGACGCTGCTGCCGGCGAGACGGCTGAGCCAGAACTCGGCAGCAGGGGCGCCTGTGAGCCCACTCCCAGGGATACCCCCAGCCACCGACCAGGAAACGCTGCTCAGGTGGCTGCCTTTCCCGTTACCTCCCTTCAAGTCAGCAACCATCTGTAGCCCGCCCCCCACCACTGCTCTGAAGCTGGCCCTGTGTCCGGCACTCAGAGTTGGAGGAAGACCCCATGTCCACCCTGGAGGGACTGATGGTCTAACTCTGAACTCTGAACCGTGAACTCCCAGAAGGGGAGGTAACTGGCTCTAAGCCACTCCCTTTGTAAGTGACTGAGCCAGAATTAGAATCCAAGTTGTTTCTAATTTCAAAATGAACCCTCCCCCTTTTCTACCACACCCCACTGCAAACTCTTATCACACTGCAATATAATTATTTATAATTGTTTCTCAGCTGCTGTTAAAATGCACTTAGCTCCTCCGAACTTAACAGGCAATTAGCAGAGACACAAGTCAGGCTGTGGAAGTGTATTCTCAGTATTGAAAATAGTCACATATATTAAATACACTTTGTGTATTTAAAATAAAAGTAAAATTGGTTTATCTCTGGATGATTGGCGTGATATTTATCTTTTTTATGCTTTTCTATATTTTTTAATGTTCTAAAATGAGATCGCATCGCATCTATAATTTTTTAAAATTATTTTTAAAATAAAATAAAATATATGTGAAAACGCTTTCTAGACCATAAAGTGCCAGAAAGTATCAGCTACAAAACTCATTGCAAGGCAATGAACCCCTCGATGCATGGGTTAGGTCAAAAGCACATGTCATCCGCCTTGACAGTTGATGGTGACAGATGCCCCAGCAAGGAGCTGCTCTCAGAGCCGTCGGGCGGTGGTTGCCAGGGCCGCACCACCCTGATTGGCTGAGCCCAGCCCCGCCCAGCCTCCCGGAGAGCCCAGAACGCTGCTGCCACAGCCCTGTCCGATGCTGCTGTGTCCAGGAAGGTGTGAGCCTCCCAGTCTCTGCTGGCAAGCCCTCATTTCACGCTAGATTTTCTTTCTTTCTGCCTGGCCTTGCCCAGTGGTACTATTCACATCTGTTACCTGCCACTTCCCTCAGGGAGTCCTGGTGGAAATTTGGCTTTAATGACACCTTGCATGTGAATGTGGGTCTCCAGCTCCTTGAGCAGATGGATAATAGTGAGCTTACTGCTGAGCCAGACACCCTGGAACTTCATCTCAGATTCAAGCTTTCGTTCACCTCTTTGGAGACCAGCCTTGGCTACTAAGCACTCTTCTTTTTATCTCAGAGAGGCCAGTGGCCTCCCTGTACTGACTTACTGGCGTTGGACTGACCGACCCCTTGGATAGAGAAGTAGGAGTCCCCTCCCTTTGGGTTTCCCCAGCAGTTCAGGAGATTAAGGCTCATGATAGACCCTTCTAGGAGTTTCAACACAGCAATTCTGGGCCTTTACACTTATCATATATCAAGGTTGCTGAAGGCATGTATTTCTAACTTAATCCACGGTTCCTTCTAGACACTCATTATATGAGTACATGCCTTCAAGCAGTGTGCTCTGTAGCAGTGAGGTCAAATAATGTTTTACAATAGCATTGTGATTTTAAAGGCACATTCAGTTGCGCTGTAATCCTCACAGCAGCCCTGTGGGAAACATATTATTACATATTTGCAGTGAGGGAACCAAAGCTTAGCAAGGCTGGATGGTAAGTCCAGGATTAAAGTACAAGACTCAATCTTTGCACCGTCTCCTTTAAATGACATTTTTCTCCCACATGATCAAAAAAGAAGCAGAAATAAAGCAAGACTCATTGACTCCCCCAAGGTCACCTAGCTCACAGGTGGCAAAACTGGGCTGACAACCAGTCTTCTGACCCCAAACCCACGATCTTAACACACTGCACATTTCACTACAGATCACAGAGAACTATGCCCACAGTAGAGTTTCAAAGGTGAATGGCCAAAAAAGCTCTGTTTTGGAAAGGTTGGAATGCACACATTTCCCCTTTCCTTCCCAGAACTGTCCTGCACAGTTTTCCACGCGGCACTGCTGACGTGGTCTTCTCTCCTACAGGGTGTGTGGTGGTGGTGTCGGTGATTGAACAGCTGGCACAAGTTCACAACTCCACGGTCCAGGCCTCCATGGAGAGACTGTGCAGCTACCTGCCCGGTAAGGACGGAAAGGGCCGTGTGGGTGGGGGGGCTCCCTCTCTTTCTCGCTCATGAGTCACCCTGAGCAAGCTTACAACCGGCCCGTCCTTATGGGGGGGCATCTGACTGTGTTATTTCTATGGACTGGTATTCTGTTGGGCTCCTAGAAATTACAACAAACCCAGGAGAATACCCGCAGGCAGGTTTCTCCCCTGACATTCCTCTCCCACCATGGCAGAATAATGGTGGTCAGTCATGGTCATCATGATCAAAATAATGAACAACTTTAATGATTCATGTTAATTTGACCACATGCACAGACCCAACACGAAGCTTTTGGCTGAGAATACAACTGATCTCCAAACCCCAAATGGGAAATAACCAAACAACCTGGGAACATTCCACTGATTTGAACTGGATCTCGGTCAAATCCTTATGTATTCTGCAAAAGAAGGAACTGACTGCTGGTTTAAACAAGCCATGCATTTGTGGTTCAATCTCAGCAGAAAGAAAATATTCTTCTATCCCTTAAGGATACTGCTAGGTGACTAGTCATAATGAATAAACTTCCACGGGAGTCCAATGTTCATTTATTCAATGTTAAGGAACTAACTCATCAGGATGCCCACTCTATTTCTTCCAAGTAAGGCTGTTGGACTAAAGGCGATTGCATCTCTGAGGCACAGCTCATGCTGTGCTGATGGCACCAAAGCGCTTTCACAGAATGTAGTGCGTGCAGCTACCAAGCCAATATATTTTTATTTTTTTAGTTTATTTTTTTCTTTTGATTTAATCTTTATTGTATTTTTTCATAAAGCCAATTTTTTTTAATTCAAAAATAAAGACTGGGAGAGGATACTATACAAACACATGTTTACCAAATCCCATATTTTCCATTGCCAAGATGTGGACATATTTACACCAGGTCCTTCTTTTGTTGAGTTAAGATGACCTTCAAATGCCCTTTGGTTTCCCCTACTGCCAGTCCCACTTTCCTACCTCTCTACAGAGACCCACACTCATGAACTTAACGAGTATTATTCTTATCAAGCCTTATACTTTCACATTCACTTGTGTGAGCCCATACCCAATGTACAGTGTTGTTCTGTGCTTGCTTCTTTTAACCTTTTCTTGGTGAACCAAATGTAGAAAATGACGCCAAATAAATGAATGCTTTTAACACCTTGTAAACATAGCTCAGGTCAAGAAGGAACACAGAGGTAGCCCCTCTAGAAGGCCCATCCACACACCACATCCCATCATAAGTCCCCCGTCCACCGAAAAGGACCATGTCTTGGATTTTGCTACAATCATTTCCTTGCATCGTGGTACAGCATTATCACCCAAGAGGACATCCCCAGACACCACAGTCTTGACCAGCTTTAAAATTTTTGCCATCTATCTTAATCTATAACTTTCCTCTCCATCCCTTCCTCTTCTTTGTAATTCAGCTGTGGGAGGTGCCTGGAGGAGTTCCCCTAGATTTCCCTGATTGCATCCCTGTGGTGTAACTGCATACATTTCTCTCCTCTCTGGAGTCCCTGAAAATTGGCAGCTGTGTCCAGAGGCTCTATCAGACTCCAGTGCGATTTCTTTGGCAAGACTTATATGTGCTGGTATTTTCTTTCATCAGAAGGCCCTCATAAGTGGTTTTCTTTTTTCTCTTTTTGCGATGTGAACAGTTGTTGATGCTCAATGACCAGACCTATAGTTTGCAGGGGGTTGCAAAATGGGGCTCCTTTAACCTATCATTTGTATTTCATTTAGTAATTGAAATATACAAGGTTCAGCAAAAACAACAACCCCTTTTTATTATAAAATTCTTTTATGACAGAACTCTTATTACAAAATCAAAAGCATGTAATTCTGTAACATAACAATATCACACTCAAGCACACCATATGATGTTTCAGGTGAAATGTTCAAATTGCTGTCCATCTTGTGGGAGACACTCACGAGCCCTACCAACACACTCAAGCAGGCCTTGCTTCTGTCGGACCCTGTACTTAGAGACAAGTCCTGTCCTCACCATCACATTTCATAGATGTTTTCCCCAAAGGCCCTAATGGTACTGCTCACCCTAGAAAGGATGAACACTTAATTCTTTTGCTTTATTTGCCAGTTTTCAAATAATTCATTGTCTTTCTATTATCATCCCCAAGTAGTCAGTCAGCTTTTTTTTTAAATGCCATTATGAATTCATGAATTTATACATATGTGAAGAGTTTCAGTCTATTTCACTTGTTACCTTTTTGAAGTTCAAACTGCCCCAACTTTGACTGGTGGGAACCTCTTCTATTTGGCTTCTGGGTCCTCTGACACGAACCTAAGTAACCACCACTGACGGCTTCGTCCCTGAGTGGTGTGACCATGCATCCCAAACCCGTCTCACACTTTTCCAGCCCCAGGCTTGAAGTCAGTCATTTCCTTTGGAAGCCCTGGTTGCTTTGGGTGGGAAATAATATTTTAAGACCACAATCTGCATGCATAGGAACACTCATTGCTATTGGAGTCGATCATTCTTTTCAAGCCTCTTCAGGAGGCACTGATGGAAACACACACACACACACACACATTTACATATATAACTTTAACATAATATATCTAATGAGTTCATACTGACACTTTAAATTCAGGACTGCAGGATTTTTTTTCTTAATCTCTTCTCTCCACAGCTGTCACCTGCTTCTTCCCACACTCTCAGTCCTCATTCTCAAGGACAAAGGGATCGATAGAGTTAAAAGAGCCCATAATTATTCATTTACCTATCCCTCTTTGCACGCAGAGCAGCTTCAGAATATCAATTCTAATGCGACTACCATTAATATGTTTTATGATCATCGAGAGCAGTTAAATGGTTTTTTGCCTGCGCTTTTCCCATTCCTTATTTAATCACCACGCTATGTTATCTGAGTGTACCGCCGTCACATACAAGACCCACTCCCCTCTCCCCATCATTTCACGTTCGCCCCGTCAGCGGCCCTGAGATTGATGTTCACCATAGGCCCTTCCGAGGATGTCGGTCTAGCTGAGTTGCTGTCTCGAGCTCATTCCTCAGGAAGGGCTCTTGGGAAATATTCTCTGAATTTCTTGCATGTTTCATAACAAACTGTCTGTGCCCTTTATACTTGAAAGTCAATTTTTTTTGGATATAAAAATCCTTGGCACACAATTTCTTTCCCTAAGTAGCTTAAATATGTTATTAAAAAGCTTAATGATAATCTAATTTTCTTTTTCATACAAGTCTATTTTTGCCTAGAAGTTCAAAGGATTTTTTTTTCTTTCTTCTGTAAGATGTAGCCATCTAACTAGAATAGGTCTCGGGGTTATTAGTTGCACATTGATGCTCCGAGCATGCACTGTGCTCTCACAATAGGGGCTTTCAAACACATTACTTATAATTTTAGGAAAGTTTTTAGTATTTGTTCAGTTGCCTTAATTTGGTTTTCCTCTCCAAGGATTTCTATTATTCATGCTTTGAATCTTCTTTGCCTACTACCTTCAATATTTTGCCTCTTTCTTGAATACTTTTTATCTCTTTATTTATTTTATATCTTAATCGTTTCCCTCCCTTTCACCTTTTTATTTCTCTTAAGACATCAACCTTTTTCTTCCCTTTTTATTTGGTTCATTCTCATTTAGGCTTCATTTTTTTTTTAATAATCTTGTCTCTTCCCTGAGTTCTTTTATCCCATATCTGTGTTTTTATGATTTTCATTTCTGTTGTTCTTTCATGTCTTACATCTTTTTACTAATGCTTCTTAGCTCATTTTGAAATATTATGTTTTGTTTTAATCCTTTTTTGGCATGGCTTTCTGGCATGCTTTTGCTATCTGTAGGAATTTGGTTCTATTCCTTATTCTTTTTTTTTTTTTCTTATAATAACTTCGTATGGGAGTTGACCTAGATACATTTCTGTTGCTCATTTTTATGTGAGATTAGTTTTCTAAAACTCTTAGAAAAAGAAGTGGCTCAGGGTAGCTTTTCTAAACTCATGGAGTCCCTGCTTCTGTTGTTTCTATACAGTTTGAAAAAAAAAGAGGCAGTTGCTCTCTGAGATTTTCTGAATCCATTCCTCTGCCCACGTTTTTTGTTTTTACTTTTCTTTACATTGCTTCTATCCTGTTCAGTGCTGACCCCAAGCTCAGCAGTTTCCCCCCGACTGGGTCCCTCTCTTACAAAGGAGGCCTGGTGGGTCAGTTCCTGGACTGAGTCGGTGCCAGACCACACTTGCTCTTTAGTGCTTCTCACCCGGAGCTCTGGACTCACCTATTACTGAAGCAGGCAAAGCCCCTCCAGTCCCAGCTGCTGTTCTTCAGTTGGCCCGCCATGCTTTCCAGCTGATACCCCCCATCCTTGTGGGCTCTCCTATCCCTGGGTTTATCTGACATCCCACTGCTTCTCTCTACTTTCTTCCACAGACATTGATAACCCACAAGGCACATGGCTGTGTGTAGTCTTACCTTGCCTAATCATAGTTTGGGGTAAGGGGCCAAGATGGTACCCTGAATACCAGCAATCTTGGTTTGGGGTTGCTTTACATGGCAGGAGGGAGGTGGGGGAAAGAGAGAGAGACAGACAGAGATTTGGTAGAGATTCAAAGAAATTCTAAAACTTTACTGCCTCTACCATCATCTTTCTAGAACTGTCCCTTGTGGGGGCTTCAGGTCTACATCAACATCAGCTGTACATACTGCCCTGTAACTTCCGCGGTCACGCCACAGGATGTGTTGAGGTCTCTACACACTGAGACGTACAGAGCTGGGTCAAGCCTCTTCGTTACTCTGTAGTTTTTCACCATATAAATATTCTGCATTATATTCGCCCATCATCCTGTTACTGGACATCCATGATCTATCACAAACCTTCCTTTATATTTTCACACCTCCGAATGAGAAAGAAAGGAGGGGAATATTATCAAGAGCAGTCATCCTTACCGAGACTTGTTTTGATCGGTTGTCATTTCCGTGTGACAGACCACACTGACAGATGACACCATTTGTACCTTGAGTTTCGTTTTCTCTTTTTAGGCACAGTTGTGTGGTCCAAAACTAAAAGGCTGAGTAATAATCTTATTTCCTAAATTATCCCATCCTAAAATACTTGCAAAACACAGGCAACCCAAACCAAGATTGCTGGTGTTCAAGGGGCCATCTCGGCCCCCTCCGACTCATAGCAGGAAATTTCAGCATCTGTGGAGGTACAATGACAGGCGGAAAGTCAGTTCTGGAAAAACGGAAGCTCATATTTCACCGGGGGGGCAAAGTGGGCATTTTGGTTTTGAAAGTGGTCAGTCACCTTTGGAATTTGGAGGAATTTCAAAGGATTAAGGAGTCTGTCACTGGGGTTACTGGCATTGTAATAATTAACATTCCCCCCTGGATGGACATAAGGTACTCGGTTCAGGCAAAGGGCTCTTTCACAGGGCAGAACAGACATAAAGGCAGGTGGAGAAAGATTGTTTCCCTTTCATGAGGGTGTTAAACCGTGCACAGAATGGTCACGTGAGTTATCAGACAACAAAGACTGTCTCCTAGCTAAGGATGCCTCGAGAAAATAACAATCCTGGGCTGCAGTGCCGCCTGCTCCCTGTGCTGCCTTCTGTCTGGTGAGCCAGGAAAATGGGGGTCAGAGGACACAAAGCCATGCGCATGAACACAGTTATTATTCTTGTTAACGTTTTAAGCTACATCACTTGTATGGCCACAGCTAATCAAGTACAGAAACATAACCTCAGCCGAGAAGGCACAGAAGGACTCTCTCTGAGAACAACAGCGCAGTACATCAGCCAGCCTTTCCTGTGCCGGGAAGAGAAGTTTTCTGAATTGTACAAAGCGTTTCTGACCTTCAGCCTCACCCACTGCGTTTGCCTCTGGCTCTCATTAGTAAACACCTTGGAAGGAGCTCAGACTCCTTAACGGAAAAAATGATTAATGGAATCATGCTCACCAGGGGTCAGAGGACTCACATGCCCTGAGAGCCTTGCTAGAACTTCACCTTCTCGGGTCACCTATGCAGAAATCGTGTCTCCGTATGGTAATACGGTAGTGAAAAAACTCATGCGGACTTCCAGTGAGCGAGGCAGTTCTCCTCTCGTCCTGCCGGCTCTGAAAACCTACTTGTTGCCTGGAATAAACTGGGGCGGGTGAAAGCTGGTTTACTGTTGTGAGTATGCAAAAACAGTTTACTTCTTGTGTCCTTATTTATTAACTGTTATATCATGTTCCATACAAACGACTGTGAACCTCCTTCTGCCCACCCACGTACAGCCACGAAGCTGGCTCTGTGGTCAGTTCATCCCAGTGTGTTTCAAATTTCTCATCAGTGACTAGTGCGTATCAGTCCCTGCCACACCCGAGGTATAGGAGGCACCAAATAAAACGCCCCGAGTATGCTGAAATGCACACGACAAATCGCATGGGCTTTTTCAGTAAAAGATTTTAAACTCTTACCAAACCTGTTACTGTGTCTGGGACGTGGGCAGGTCATCGGCTCCCTAAACCTCAGTGCCCGTTCGTACAAAATGAGGGGGAAAATGACCACGCTCTCCAGAGGGTCTTGAGAGGCAGAAGTAATGGCCAACGTGAAGGTGACTTACAATCCGGAATGTCCTATGCTTCATTTGCACACACACCCCCGCCAGTGGACACTCCTAATGTAGGATGACTGTACAATTACTCTTTTTCTAACCCTTCTTTGCCCTTGGCAATGGCCACTCTTTTTTTCAATGCTGTTCCACATCTTTGCCACGCTTGGGAAATCACACGCTCTTGTACCTTCCTGGGCACAGGCACCACTTAACTGTGTGCATTTCACGTCATGCAGGTTACTGGCAAGATATTAGTACCAGTCTTTTGTTCAGGGGCGTCAGCAACAGTGAGGTGGCCCCTGATCGTGGCCGCCAGGGCCTGTCTGGCTCTCTCCGGAGGCTTTGCATACATATCTCTGCTCTGTTCAGTGTCAACCTAGAATTTGGCTCTCGGAGGGCCATCTCAGGTCACACCATTGTTAGTGCTCCAGGAGCCCAAACACACTCTCTCCATCCCTCTCTTTTCTATCGTTTTTAGAGAGAGAGAAAGGGAGACAGAGAGAAACATCTATGTGAGAGAGAAACATCAACCGGTGGCTTCCTACACACGCCCTGACTGGAGAGCAAACCTGTGCCGGGAATCGAACCCAGGACCTTTCAGTCCACAGAACGATGCTCCAACCTACTGAGCCACACCAGTCAGGCAACCCCTCCCTCTTAACACCACTAAATCCATCTGAGGAAACTGAGAGTTGGCCTGATCCTGCTCAGAGGATGAGGACCGCCTCGCTTCCATGGAGCAAAACAAGGTTCTAAAAATACCCTCCCACACACACACAAATACAAACACAAACACAAACACAAACACACACCTCTTGTTTTATTGGAAAGAAAACAAATTTTCTCTGCTTTTTAGGCAGTACTTCAAGTTTACCAAAGAACACCCTAGTGTCGGTTTTTAAGTCACTCTGCTCTTGGCCAAGCTCATTCTACATCAGTAACACCTGAATCTCACTTCCGAAGTGCTTCCCACATGACGTTGACTGCTCCAAACTTCCCAGGTGGGGTGGTGAGGGGGACTGCACCCTACGGCTCACCTCTCAGATGAGGGGACCTCAACCCAGCCAGGAAGGAAGCCAGCGAAGGGCAGAGCCATTAGCCGGGGCTGAGGCGCGGGTCTCTGAGTTGTGACAGCTCAGAGCTTCGCACACCCTGCACCGCAGCCCCTAAAAGGGGCACTGAGAGAGAAGAGCATATGTTATTTTTAAACAGTTACATTGAGATGTAATTCACATACCATGCAATTCTCCCACGTGAAGTGTGTAAGTCAACGGCCTTTACGATATTCACAGAGTGGAGCCTCCCTCAACACGATCAATTCCAGAACCTTCTCATTACACCGAAAAGGGACCACACCCCTTCCCTGCAATTCCCCAACATTTTCTCCTTCCCACTCCCCGAGCTACCACCCATCTACTGTCTGTCTCTATGAGTCTGCCTGTTCTGGGCCTTTCAGATAAATGGAATCCTGCAAGACACGGTCTTTCGTAGCCGCCCCTCCCATCTGCAGGATGCTGGTCATGGCCATCCTCGTTGTAGCCTGTGTCAGGAATGCACTGCTCCGTGTGCCGAATAAGATTCTGTCGTGTGTGTGAATGAGTCCATTTTGTCCATCCAGTCATTAGTTAGTGGGCATTCGGGATGACCTTTTCCCACTTCTGGGCTCTTTTGAATACTGCTGCTCTAACCGTTCCTGTACGAGATTTTGTGTGGATGTACGTGTTCGGGTCTCTGGGGTAAGTACCTAGGAGTGGAAGTGTTGGCTCACATGGTACCTCTGTGTTGAACCATTTGGGGAGCTGCCAGGCTGTTTGGCACAGTGGCTGCCCTGTTTCCCATCCCCCCACACAGCAGAGTGTGAGGCTCCAGTGTCTCCGCAGCCTGCTCAACACGTGGCATTAGCTGTCATTCCTATTCTAGCATCTCAACATGGGTGCAAAGTTGTATCTCATCGTGGTTTCGAGTTGCATTTCTTTAACAGCTGGGCATCTTTTCACATGCTTATTGGCCATGTGTATATCTTCTTCGCAGAAATGTGCATTCAGATGCTCTATTGAAATAGCTGGTACAGTTCGGTGAAGCCATCTGGGCCTGAGCTTCTCTCTGTGGAAACTTTTGATAACTAACTTAATCTCT
The DNA here is from genome assembly GCA_004024845.1 of Tonatia bakeri. Lineage (NCBI taxonomy): Eukaryota > Metazoa > Chordata > Mammalia > Chiroptera > Phyllostomidae > Tonatia > Tonatia bakeri. Next base: position 28,644 of record PVIA01013968.1, read on the forward strand.
TATTATGTGTCTGTTCGGAGCATCTATTTATTCTTGAGTCAGTTTCAGCAGTTTGTCTTTCTAGGAATGTTTCCATTTCATCTAAGTCATTGAATTTGCTGTCATGGCAATGCTCATAGTATAACCTCATAGCTGTCCTTTTGTGTTGTTTTTTTTTTAAATTTCTGTAAGGTCAAAAGTAACACGGGGGTATAGTTTCAAGTCCCTGCTTCTAAAGCATAATGTGTTTGAAGTCTTATGCCTTATTGTAACAAAGAAAAGTTCTATGACCATACCCCTTTTAATATAAACGTAATATTGATATTATTTACCACCGAGTAAGAGTGAAGAACCAGAGAGAGTGCTGTGTATTCATCCTGTTTGTTCACTAACTTGCCTCCAAGCAAGGGCAGCCCCATTCGAGAGGAGCAGCGTGACAAAATGAAATCTCCTTGGAGAGGGTTTCCCACCCCTTCCCTGGACAGCCCCAGTCTGTCCCCGACTGTGCGAAGGTCCTGTGTGGAGTTACCAGGGTTCCCCAAGAAAGCCACAAACAGGAGA
>PVIA01013969.1:0-29272 GCA_004024845.1 Tonatia bakeri
AAAATAAAATAAAAACAAGCTCATAGAGATGACGTAGTGGTGCTTAGCAGAGGGGAAGGGGGTTGGGGGGAGGCTGAAATGGGTAAAGGGGGTGAAATATGGGATAGTAGAAGGAAACTAAGGTTCGGTGGTGAGCACAGAATAGGGCACACGGATTTCACATTATAATGTTGTACACCTGAAATTTATATAATGTTATTAGCCAGTGTTACCTCACTAGTAAACAAGCAAACAAAAATCTACTTGAAAAATTAGGAAGTGATTTGCTCAGGTAGAGGAAATGAGGTCAAGGAACTGACCTTTAAAAAACAACAACGACAACAAAAAACTCTTACATTTCTCATTTACGAACTTTGCTTTCCCTTCGGTATTACGAATTCATTTACCGCACATCCGGGACCATCACTACGTCCTTGAAAGAGTGTACAGCACCAGCCTTCTTTCCCAAGTCAGTCAACGTGCACACTTCACGTTTGAGTGTCACAGTGCCATGACATGGTCCCCAGTCATCTCCACTTCTCATCTCCGCCCCTTCCTCTTCAGCCACAGATCACCTGCTGCAACAATTCCCACCCCCTCAGCGGCTACATTCCTGTCTGTGCCCTTTTCTCGGCAGCCCCGGCTTCCTATAGACCTGACTTGTTTGGCATCGGGGCGCATTTCTGACCCTCCAGCCTCCCACACCCGGCTCCAGCTCGATTCTGCCCAAGCCCATCTTCTGACTGCACGCTTTGTTTCTCTCGCCCACTCCCAGACTCCAGCCCTTGTGTTTTACTGACTTCCCTGCTCAGAACTGCCTCCCACTAACATTCATAAACCTCCTTACTATGACTGCTGACATCACTTCCCCAGCAGGGCGTGCTGGTCTGCCAGCGACCCAGCGGGCGTGTAGGTCTTCATGTCACACGCGCTGTCTCCTGTCCCTTTCGTAGTGATTCACTTGTCTTCCATGAAAGATTGTATTTGGAACCTGAATTTTTTTGGGGGGGTGCTTTAAGAAAGTGATCAGAAGCCCTGGCTGGGTAGCTCAGTTGGTTAGAATGTTATTTCTAACCAACGGGTAGGAATTCCTGGGTAGGAAATTTGGCGGGTAGGAATGTCATTCCAATACACCAAAGTTCTGGGTTCAATCCCAGGTCAGGGCGTGTGCAAGAATCAACCAATGAATGCGTAAATAAGTAGAACAACAAATCTCTCTCTCCCCTCACCTTCCTCTCTGTCTAAAATCAATTAATTAAAAAAATCAGAGGAACTGCAACATATTACAGATTAATTACATATTACATAAACATGCATAACATTTATTTCTAAGTAAATTCTGCAAACACATGAGCACAAGTGACACTACTGCCTGGTGGCCATGTGGTACAGTGACGGCTACCACACTTGTTTCTCACACAGGTGGGAACTGACATCATTGCCATTACATTGTAGTAACTACTACGATCAGAGATTTTTGAACTTTTTAATAAGGCTTCCAGACTGACATTTTAAAAACTGCTTTTATTACAGACAAGAGCACCTTGTTCTTTGGCTTCTTGAGTAGTTTCGTTCTAAGCAGTAGGTAAGAGTTGAATTGAATGAAATTGTAAATGCCTTGAAATCTCTGTGAGAGTGAATACTATTATTGTATCTTTCTCGACTAGTAGTTACCAAACTAGCTTTGGGAGGAAACGTTTGTCATCTACTTGCTGCAATAAAACTTCATGCAGTTTCCCCAAGCTGAAATTCTCCCTGTGATTGGATATAACTAATACACAAATATTAATACTAATCGATAGAAATGAGCAGCTTTGGTCTCTTTGCAAACAAAGGTCGTGGGAGGGCCGCCCAGTCCCTCTCCAGAATGATAGCTGGCAGTCTGGGGAAAGATTAATGCTAAAAGAACAGTGCACTGCCTCCTGCAAAGGCTCAAAGGGTGCCCTTTGTCCTGACGGGGAAAGAGGAGTGCAAAGAAAACGCGGAGGTTCAAGGTCTTCACTTGTGTTCCCCAAACGTTAGCATGCTGTCCGACCTCGCTAATTTTCCATTGCACTTACACTGTGTCATTTATTCTCAGGGTTAAGAAGGGTTAAGAAGAGTCTTTCCTTTCTCTGCGTCTTTGTCTTCCTGACACATTCTTAATGTGAACCTGCTAGAGACAGGGAGTGTGGAGTGTATCCTCTATGCCTGTTGCTTCGGCATTAGCACAATGTCAATGGGACATAATTTACTCAACAAATATTTGCTGCGTATCTATTACGTTCAGGACACGTGGAGGTACGATGGTAAACAAGACGAGGTCCCGCCCCGCTTCTCCCCCAGAGAACTGACACCTAGTCGGAGAGAAACAAGTACCACACAGGGCAATGAGCACGATCCTCGAGGATTGGAGGTCCCAGGGCGCACTTGTAGGCACCTGAGCTGGCTGTGAAGCATCCAGGATGAGCTCTCAGATCAAGTGGCTTCTAACCAGCAATCACAGGTGAGTGGGGCTTAGCACAATAATCAAGGGTCGGGGAAGCAGAGAAGTTTTCGGGACAGTCCCAACTGATCTCCCACGGTGAAACAGCGCAGAGCACATTGAAGGGACAGTAGCCACTGCAGTATACTTGGAGTTCATGGTGGTGGGTGGACTGGAGACTGTCATGGAGGTCCAGAGATGAGCAAAGCCTAAGAGATGCAAGAAAAAGTTTGGTCTTGCATCTTAGGGTAACGAGGGGTAGTGAAGGGTTCTGAGCAGGTGTGCGGCCTGCTCACGGCTGGGATTTGGAAAGGTCTTCTGACTGCACTGTGGAGAGAGGGAGGGAGGGAGGAAGGGAGGCTCAGCACTAGGGCAGCCATCAGAGGGACAGCAGGAGGGTTGTCACCAGGTAGTGGTGGGGGATGGAGACAAGAGGTTGCCTTTGTCCTTACTGGGCGTGGAGAGGAAATGGAAAGGACTTGGTGGGTGAGCATGTGTGAGGGATGTGGGAGAAAAAGGGTTAAGAGGGCACCTGAGTTTCCAGTACAGTCAACCAAATGCAGGCTAATGAATCAAGAAGTTCTTAAGGTATAAACCAGACACGTTTGTATTGACGGGGAACTGATTAAAAAGGCAAATTCTCCAGCACCTGCTCCAGACCAAGTGAATGAAGAACTTGGGGGTGGAGACCGGTGATCTGTGTTTTTCTTTTTCTCTCTCTTTTTTTTTATTGTTGTTCAAGTACAGTTTTCTGCCTTTTACCCCCACCCCAGCCCAACACCCCAGCAGATTTCTAGGTGATTCCAACACATAATGAAGTTTTGAAAACCAGTGTTTTAGCTGATAGACCCTCAAACTAGGTCCAGCATAAATAACGCCCCTCGCTTTATTGCAAAATATTTTATTACAAAATCATAAGCATGCAATTCTGAAATACAACAATATCACACTGCTTGTCAAGCAAATTATATGACATTTTAGGTGAAATGTTCAAATTAAATCTATAAATTATTACACTCATTATTCCCCCACCAACCATACTCAAGCAGGCCTTACTTCTGCCAGATCAAGTATTTTGCCCAGTACCCTAAAAGTATGCATCAGTCCCACATTTTAAATTTTACAGCTAAAAGTTTTCTTTATAAGTATGAATAGTTGCTAAAGATTTAATTTCCAACATATTAAAAATACCGTGTCTTCTCAGTACATTCAGTGGGATAAAAACATTGTAGCAATTTGGTACCCAGCGTCACACACTAAAAAAGTGAAGAAGCTCCTTATTGTTTAACAGCTATAAATTTTATAATTTACTTTTATCTCTTAGACATTTATATCCTTTTAATTCCCTAACTGAATTTTATATTACATTCTAATAGTCAACTTATCATACTTACCTGCAACAAAAATATGAATGTAATACAATATTGTTTAGTTATAATTATTTTAGTACATAATTCATAAAAACAACTGTTTTTATAATTTTGACAATAACTCTTAAGCATAAAACATAAAATATTTTTGAAATACATTTCCTAATGAGATGAACAGGGTTTTATCAATTCAGTTCATGTATCTGTGGGTGAATATTACATGTTAATAAAATTATACAAGCTTCAGCATCAATCAGATTCAAATTTTCTTTTCATTCATGTAAATATTTTTCTTAAAAAACCTGAACATTCTTTATATTTTAAGTAGAGGAAATGGAAGTAGTTTTATTATAGCAATTCAAGTTAATTCTCTTTACTCCTTCCAGGATACATGCCAAAATATCATAGAATCACCCATCATCCAAAATATTTACTGGTCTTGGTCCCCCACCCCCTGCATTTTTGGTGAAAGGAAAGAAGTCGAAATTAAGTGGCTTGCAGTGAGATGGGCTGCTCCATCTCCGGACTTATCGGAGTTTTTCGTGAGAGACTGAACGTACATACACATGGACAGTGGCCAAACTGTACGTGACAGCAGGAATCTGACCCTCGACCAGCCCAGGCAGAGCCCACACCTCATCTCTGCAGGAACTGGCCCAGAATAGCCAGCAGTCAGAGCAACCTCTGCTTCTCTGTACTCACTCCTTCATTTGTTTTCAACTCAGGACCAGCCAGAGAAAGGCAGGTGAGCTCCTGAACCCAGGCACATAAGACGCTCACCTCTGGCTTCCCCATGTCAACAACCTCCAGTGGGGGCACAGCTAAAGTCTTCCTCTTCATTTTTTTTCCCACTATTAAGTTCTCCTGCTCCTCTGCCTGTCTGTAAGTCACCAAACGCCAGTGATGGTGGCCGAGTCCCCTGCTATTGCAAGTTCTGAGTAAAGAGCCTATTTGTTCTCACATGGGTGATGGATTAGTCAGGGATCTCCAGAAGAAACAGAACCAATGGGATATGTGTGGATATACAGAAAGGGACTCACTGTGAGGGATTGGCTCATGCAGTTCTGGAAGCTAAGTCCCACCCCCTGCCACCTGCAAGCTGGAGATCCCGAGAGCCACGGGGCCACTCGGATAAGTTTCAGTCCACACCTGAGGGCTGACAGCAGGAGCAGAGGTGTCTGTGGCCGGGGCCCTGTGGATGTCCCAGTTCAAACAGAGAGAGGGAACTCACCCTCCTCTGCCTTCTTGTCCCATTCTCATGCTCAAAGGCTTGGTGGATGCCTTCTGCCTCACAGTGGTGAAGGTGACGTTTTTTACTCCATCCACTGATTCGGATATAATCTCTTCCTGAAACACCCTCACAGACACTGGGTGCCATACCTTACCAGTTACCCACCAGCCCAGTCAGGTTGACATACGAAATTAACCAGCACAGGTAGTCCTCGTTCTGGGATGAAAAGCCCTGTAAGTATTACATCCCTTGGGTCTACTGTGCCATTTAAGCTCCACATTTCCCTACTGACTTTTTGTTTGGATGATCTGTCTACTGTTGCGAGTGGGGTGTGTGGGCCCCCTGCCATAGTTGTGCTTTCATCAGTTTCTCCCTCTAGTTCTGTTAGTAGTTGCTTTGTTTGTTTTGGTGCTCCCCAGTTGGGTGCATACATGGTAATGTGTTATGTCTTCTTGATGTATCATGCCCTTTATCAGTCCGTATACAACATCTGTCTTTGTTTATTGTTGCCTTTTCCAGCCGTACCTGCTTTTCTCCGGATGCCATTTGCTTGGAGAATTATTTTCCTCCTTTTCACTTTGAGTCTCTAATTGTCTTTGCCGCTAATTTGAGTCTCCTGAAGGCTGCATATAGTTGAGTTTTGCTTTTTATTCATCTGCTATTCTGTGCCTTTTAATTGGTGAGCTCAGTCCATCTATACTTAGGGTGATTATTGATATATGAGGATTTGTTATAGGCACTTAATCTTTTGTTTTCTGGTAGCTCGGTGTCTCCATTGTTCTTTTCCCTCGTGTTTCTGTCTGTTGTGTTAGTTTGGTGGTACTCAATGATGGTGGTACTCAATGATTGTGGTTCTCAATGATGGTGGTTCTCAATGATGGTGGTACTCAATGATGGTGGTACTCAATGATTGTGGTTCTCAATGATGGTGGTTCTCAATGATGGTGGTACTCAATGATGGTGGTTCTCAATGATGGTGGTACTCAATGATGGTGGTTCTCAATGATGGTGGTTCTCAATGATGGTGGTTCTCAATGATGGTTTTCCCCTTCATTTCCTCTCTTTTATGTTAGTATGTGTCACCATTCTAGATTTTCTTTTTGATCAACCATTTGGTTTGTGCAGACAAAGTTCCATATGTACAATAGATCTTTTTCTTCTGATTGCATCTGCGCAAATTCAGTCCTTTCCTCTCCTTTAATGTTTTCGTTCTCAGAAATTATCCCTCTGTATGCTATCCATTCACTTCCAAGTTGCAGTCGCTATTGTCTGCTTCCTTAATTGCTTTCACCTCCTTTAACCTCTCTGTTATATTTCAGTGTTTAATACCCCGTTCTCATGAGAGTTGCGATTTCTTGCCTCTGTCTGTCTGTTAGTCATCTTACTCTCAGTTTTGCTCTTTTTGTCTCTTTGTTTCCAGTAGAAGAGCACCTTTCAGCATTCATTGTAATGCAAGTCTTGTTGTGGGGTGAATTCCCTCAGCTTCTGCGTGTCTGGAAAACCCTTTATTTCTCTCCTGTATCTAATGAATAACTTTTCTGGATTATTCTTGGCTGATTTTTATCTCTCATTAATTTCACTATTTGATTCTACTCTCTTCTAGCTTGTAAAGTTTTTGCTGAAAAATCTGATGTTAACCTAATAGAGTTTGCTTTCTAGGTTAAGAACTCCTCCGGCTGCCTGGAGAATTCTTTCTCTGTGATTAGTTTTTGACAGCTTTAATAGAACGTGTCTTAGAGAAGGCTTTTTTGGATCGAGATAATTAGGTGTTCCATTAGCTTCTTGGATTCGAGGACTCAGTCCTTTCCATGGGTTTGGGGAGTTCTTACTGATTATTTGTTTAAATAGGCTCTCTGTTCCCTTCTCCCTCTCTTCTTCTTCTGATATACCCACTATTCTTCTTTTACAAAATAATTTCGTACCTGATATTTTTTTTAATTATATTGTATTGATTAAGCTATTGCAGGTGTTCCAATTTTTCCCCTTTTGACCCCTCCACTCAGCACCCCCCACTGCCTCAGCCAACACCCACACCTTTGTGCCCAGGGGTCATGCATGTGAATTCTTTGGCTACTCCATTTCCTGTACGGTACTTTACATCCCGGGGCTATTCTCAACTACCTGTTGGTGCTTAATCCCCTCACCCATTATGCTTATATCGCTCTATCTAATGGTGTCAGCAGTGCTCATAGAGTTCTTTTTCTTTTAACTCTTGATTCTCTCTCTTCTTCCACCTGAATTATTTCTTTTTTCTTTGTGATTTTTTTCATTGTATTTTATCCATTACCATTCAGTCTCCCCCCCCCCTGCACCCATCACACTGTTGTCTATGTCCATCCATGAGTTCTTTTTCCTTTTTGCAATTATTTCTAGATTTATGTGCTCAACATCACCAATTCTTTCCTCCATCCGGTCTGCTCTATTTCCTAAGCTTGCCAGTTCATTCTTTATTTCATTTATTGAGTTCTTCAGCTCCAGAATTTCTATTTTTTTTTCAGGTTGTTGTTGTTGTTGTTGTTATTATTATTATTATTATTATTAGCCTTAAGTGGCTGAAACTTGGCCAAAATAGTCAATAATATTTTTTTCTTTTTAAAATATTTTTTTATTTTAATTGTTGTTGCAGTACAATTTTCTATCTTTTACTCCCATCCCAACCTACCCACCCAGCCTTCCCCTCAGAATTTCTGTTTGACTCTTTTTTGTTGGTTTTCTTTTGTTGTTGTTATGGATGTTTTCTTTTTGGTGGGGATGCTAGGGATAGAACCCAGGACCTCCTGCATGGTTTGCTTCTTTTTATAGTTTAATGAGTTAGGTAAAGAACTCCTTTTGTTTGTTGATTTTATTTCTGAGCTCATTGAATTCTCCTCTGAGTTTTCTTGCACCTCACTGAGTTTCTTTAGAACTGTAATCTTGAATGCTCTGTCATTTAACTCACAGTCTTCCATGTCTTTAAGTTAATTTTTCTAGAGATTTTAAATTTTTCATTCTGAACTTCATTGTTACTGTGGTTATTTACTGCACTCAATGGAGTATTTCCCTGCCTGGGCATTTGTGTGAATGAAAAAAAATGTTTTTAAATAGTTGACTGTTCACTGGTTAGCAGGTTGGTAGGTAAAAGTCTTTCGTATTCCAGTAGGTGGCGCTGAAACACAAGCTTTGTTTTCCCTTGCCTGCACTACTGGGACTCCCAGGATCTCTGTGGGGCAGTTATGCCCTGGCTGTGGAAAATGCCCCATGCTCCCCAAACAGGTGGGCATCCCCTTTGTGACCCTTTTGACTCGGTTTCGTGGCACCACCCCTGTGGTTGGATGTGGCTGGCTGTGGGTCTCGTGGCCTCTGTGTTCCTGGTGACACCTTCCTGTAACCAGAAGTTCCAAGCAGAACCACACTGTCTGAGTTTCCAGCTACTCCTACCAGGCTGCACCGTGATAGGTTGGGTAAGTGGGTTCATGCATCCGTGGCTCTGTTCTTTCTAGTGGCTATAGTCACAATGAGTACAGAGCACTTTGACTTGAAAGCTTTTTTCCAGCCCTTTCTCCATCTGCTGAGTGAGGACTTTTCTGCTGGTTGGGCCACAGGAGGATGGGGTGGGCAGGATCCTGTCTCTGTGGAAACCTTTGTCCTGTGATGGTGAGGTGTGGAATGCTACCACCCTTTGCCCTACTTCTCTGCCCTTGACCTTGGGCTCAGCCTCAATGTGTGCTGGCCACCCAGGTTCAATTGCTGTCTCTGCCCTTCCAGTTCACCCAGTGAGGGCTGCACCTTGACCTTCACTGCCGTGGCTGCTGTGGCACCAGACTGCATCTGCATCTTCTGTCTCTGTTTCCCTCGTCCTGACCTGTCACCCCTCTTCACTTGAAGATTTTAATTTGTTCACTTTCCAAGAGAGGGGGAGGAAGGGAGAGAGGGAGAGAAACATCAATGTGTGAGAGATACATCAATCAATTGCCTCTCATATGCCCCCAACTCAGGACCTGGGCCACAACCCAGGCATGTGCCCTGACTGGAAATCGAACCTGCAACCTTTTGGTTCACAGGCCAGCACTCAGTCCACTGAGCCACACCAGCCAGAGCTCCCCTTTTCACTTTGACATTCACCTTCAGGTGTCTGAATGCACAGATCACTCAGGTGTGTTTGTGTGGTGAGCAGGGTATCCTTCATTGAATTGTAGCTGTCCACCTTGTTGTAACTTTAAGGGGAGGGACCTGGAGAAAATGTATTCTGGGGAACCTCCCAGAGATCTGGTGTACTAGGATGGACTCATGTCTGTCCCTTGTTCTGTTGGGTCATTCTTGGATAAGCATCCTTTCCCTGCAATGGACTCAAAGCTCAGCCATCCTGAATTTTCTGGTTTGGAGACCTGGGTGTGTTACCTCAGGGCTCAGTTGCTTCTAACTCCCACTCCGAGGCTGCGGGAGGTAAAATCCAGCATTTAGGAGCAGTAAAACCCTGGACCAATCAGAAAAGCACTCACCCCTTGGCACTCATTTAAGGGTGGCATACCATTGCTTGGCTCATACCCTCACTACATAAATAATTACAAGGGCCAGATAGTTCTTAAAAGATAGTAGGTCGTTAATACTGCATCCTGTGATATTGAAAATAGGTAATAAATGAAACTATAAAATATTAAGAGACTTCCCAGGAACTCAGATGCTGTAAAGGAAGGTCACAGATTCTGAAGCATGAAACTACCTTATCAGATGCTTTTACCAACAAGCTACCCGGCTTTCTAATCCTGATTCACACACTTTCCTCTGCCTAGATAGTTTTCTCATGCATTGTGCTCGCTTGGATCCTTCTCACCTCCATCTTTGCAGATTCTAAGACTTGCTTCTTGGAGAGATTTTCCTGGACCATCACTTTAAAGTAGGTTATTCCCATTCTTAGACAAAGCTCTTGTGCTTAACCTCCAAGTTCTCCTGATTGCAATTTTGTTCATTGTTTGGGGGAAAGGAATAAGTCTGTTTTAATCACCACTCTATAGTCCCTGCCTGCTCATATACTGCTCAGCGCTTAAAGGATCTCAGGGAGTCCTTAATCACGTGTGCAGGACATCAGAGGGAGAGACATTCTGTAACTATATGACGTGATGACTGTGAACTAAACTACTGTGGTAACCATTCACAACATATACTTATGCCAAACTGTTGTGCTGTGCGCCTTAACCTTTTACAGTGTTTCGTGTTGACTACATCTCACTAAAACTGAGCAAGATAAATGGAAATAAACTAAAAGTAAAAAAAAGAAAAACAAACCCACTTTTAAGTTCCCTAAATAATGATGGGGCAAAAGGAGGTTTACAGCTGTGAATACCTAAAGCACAGAGTTTACTCCTGTGTTTGATTTATTAATTATTATATTATTTTCCATACCAACAACTGTAAACCTACTTTTGCCGCACCTGCATGGAAGGGAGTTGCCTCTGTCTGGGAGTCGACACCTGCTGTAGACCAGCAGGTTGCTGGGCTTGTGGGTCAGGCCCTGACCTGCCCACTTCAACCACACAGCCAAGACTGAGCCACTTGGAACCTCTCTGACAATCATTTCCTCAAGCCCATAATGCTGTTGTCTTGTTGGAGACAGGTTAGGACATCCGAGGCCTTTCTCTCCAGACACCTCTAATTAAATAACTTCAGAAAATGTAAATAAGTAACACTCAACTGCTTGTTGTTTTTTTGTAGGGTGTGTGTGTGTGTGTATGTGTGTGTGCGTGCACACCTCCCTTAAAAGAAGTCCTGGAGCTTCAGTGGGGCTGAGAAAGAAATGCCCAGAAACTGTTTCCTGGCCTAGGAAGCATCTAGAAGATGAGATGAGCATTTAGCACTGATGGGCTGGGCCAGACTTTAATGTTGTACCACAGACAAGGAAAGGCAGGCTTTCAAATTAGTTTTCTTCCTCTGCCTCCCTAATCTCTGCAGGAGGAAGGGTTTGAAGTGTTGTGGTAGATACTCATAAATTAATTCCTAGCAAGCAAGTAATGCAATGCGTTGCCCCGAAACTCTGATGGCAGCCATTTCTGTCCTATTACAATAAAAACTAGTTATGTTCCCAGGTGAAATTATCCTCTGTCCCAGTGAGCATCCCGAGGTCAGGTGTATGGAGCTGAGGCTCCGCCACAGGGGAGTGCAATCAAGTGGCCCACCAACATTTCCCTACCCTTCTGAGAAAAAGGAAGCCAACTCCTCCCTGAAACTGTTGCTTTGTGTTGAAAAACAACAACTCCTCCAACAAGCAACCATTACCCAAGGAAGTGTAAATTACCTGAGGGCAATTCTCTTGTGAACATGTGAGTTTCGAACTTCCTTTGGATTCACTTCTGACCAAAATGAATTCCTTTTAATTTCTGGGTGGAAGTGCAAAAGTTGTATGTGGGGGTGCCCAACCCGTGGCCCATGGGCCACATGCGGCCCAGGATGGCTATGAATGCAGCCCAACATAAAACCATAAATTGAACCTGTTTTTTCGCTCATCAGTGTTTGTTAGTGTTTGTGTATTTAACGTGTGGCCCAAGACAACTGTCCTTCCAGTATGGCCCAGAGACGCCCAGAGGTTGGACACCCCTGGGCCATCTGTTTCATAATGAGCAGGCCAACCACTGCCCCTAAAATAAAACATTTATTTTCTCTTCTTCATCTTTTTTGGCCTTTTTCCATATTGTGATAACTAGCCAAATTGACTCTTGCATTCTAAGAGAAAATGCTGATACTTAGAATTCAATATAAAAGCGTATTTTAAAATATATAAGCAGGATTTTAGGGAGCTGTATGATTTAGATCAATATTAAGATCACCTTCTGTAACATACATGGACAAAATAATGTCTGTTAGGAAAAACATGTGTGTGTGCATGTATTACTGGCGGTATCTTGGCTTGATGAAAATCACGTTTGGCCTAATTCTTGTGAGTGGCCTTTATTTTAGTAGCGAAGGCAGAGGAAAGATGGCCACAGCTGAGTATTCTGAAAAACCTAAGGTGAAGGCTGTGTTTTTCAAAAACAGAAGCCATTCACTGCACGTGGCTAGGGAGCAATTGCAATGGGACCAGTCTGGATGATCAGAGGTGTTGCTGTTACTATAAAATTCATTCAGTCTCTCAAACATTTAGTATGTAAAAAAAATGCAAGGTATCTCCTTAATTTTTGTTGATGGGTTGTTGAAATATTTGAGATATTTTAATTTCATCTGTTTCTTTTTGCCTTTTTGATGTGTCTACTGGAAGATTTGAAATTATTGATGAGGCTTGTATCACATTCCTACTGGAGAGTGTCGCTCTCATGCTAAAATTGGCTTCCTCCAGGCTGACTTCTTATTGGCTCTGTCTTTAGAATGCTTTCTGTCGCTTCTTCCCACAATGCATCAAGGTACTACATGGTCGAAGAAGGATTATACCCAGGTACATTGTGGGCTGACTCACAGCGGGATATTTTAGATAGTTCTGAATGGTTGACAACTTACTTAAGAGTCCCTGGATTGTCCCTTTTAGGTATGTCAAACAAACTGAAAAATAGCCTGAGGCTTGGCTAGAACTAAATGGTAAAGATTTATTCAAGGGCCTTAGAGTTTGCAAACTGGAAACCCAGCTAAGCAAGAGAACTCAGAGTGTTCTGAAAAAGAAAGACAAGTTAAGAGCTCTTATAGTAAAAAACAGAAAAGGAAAAAAGTGCATCCTTAAGAATAATCAGCCCTGCCTCCCTGGCCCTAGGATTGGTCCAGGATGGTATTCATCAGATGTCAGGTGGTCTGGATGCTGGAAGCAAGGTGGGCTGGGTAACGGATGTCAGGTGGTCTGGATACGTGAGTCCTTCAGGAGGTAATCACAGGGTTATCGGGAGGCCTCGTGTATGTCCAGGTGTTGATGCAGGACATGAAAGTTCAAAAGTTCAAGTTTTCAGGTGACTTAGGACAAGAATAGAATTTTTCCCTCAAGTCTCAACCTTCACAATGTTAATAGTTTTAGCAGCGTAGTTAAAGTGACTCCATTTCATACATCTGCCTTCACTCCTTCCTCAGGTAGAAAGGCCACCTTCACATCAGAAGAAGGGCATGTCTACAGACTCAACACCAGAACTCTTCAGCTTTGCAAGAGATTTCCTTGTGACACAAGAACAACATACATGCTTTCATTTCTCCCATTGTTTCTCAGTTGCAAATGACCCCAAAACCTCTGGGCCGGTGTGTGATGAAAGCTAAGGCGTGCCTGCCTGTCCAGGAGGGAAGTGTATGTTCCATCTGTGGCAGGGAGGAGCATACGCCATCCAGAACTCTCCACCTTTAACTTTTTTCTGACACGGAAACAAATCTGTAGTGCGTTCTCTGTTGCTGGGGGAAGTCGTAGTTGACTTTGTTTTCTGTTTTGTAAACATTTTATAGCCAAGTGTGACATCGGGGATAAAATGGAAGACGCTGTTAATAATTGAACTTGTTTGTAGTATCTGTGTAAGCAGAGCTCTGGCAATTCTCTGCTGGTTATCATAACGTTTCTGGTAAGAACAAGGGCTTTTTATAATGTTACCGAGTGTGTGGAGGGCTGTGATATTTATACAGATGCATCGTTTGCTGGAATATGAATGCGTCAGAGAAACTGTAATTCCTCAGTTAAGATAATTGGTACTATGAATAGAGTATTTAAACCTTATTTGTCCTGTTGGGTCCTGCTTTCAGGTTTCTGACTGAGCTTGGTTAAGTGAGAAGTAGAATTTTGAAAGAACCTTTACCTTCCATTCATTCAGTGGACATGCATCGACCGTCCGCTCTGGTGAGATGCTTCATGATACAGCCGGTGTCGCGAATACTGCATTGTTGCCATTTTGGGCTGGATCCTTCTTAGGTTGGGGGCCGGGTTGCTGGTAAACACATTATGTTTAGCAGCATCCCTGGTGCCACTAGCCTCCCCCATCTCCTTCTGACAACCAGAAACGTCTCCAGACAGCGCCACAACACTTCCCATGGGGAGCAAACTCATCGCCCTGGGTTCAGAGGCATTGATGATAAGGAGGGAGAGCCGTGGGAGTTGGAGGTGGGGGAGGGGGAAGCATGGACATGGCAGTTGGGATGGGAAACATGAGCGGGTTTGAGAGACACTGAGGAGGAAGAATAGAGAAATCTCTGTGACTAGTGGAACATGGGGACTCGGGGAGAGGGAGGTGGCAGCCACAGCCCCATTCGGGCAACTGGAGAGACTTCGGTGCTTCCACGGAGGGAAAGAACGAAGGAGGACAAGGTGTGCAAGGGAAGGTGAGTTCACTCTCAGACACGAGGGGTGTGAGGAGGGGACAGGACGAACTGGATACCTAAGATGCAAACTGATTTGTTCTGCTGGAGATTCTCAAACGGTCCACCAAGGTTTGGCAGAGAAGAAAATTAAAAAACAGGATTCAAAAACATTTCGGTGTTCAGAGATACTGAATTGAGATAGCGGTGGAGGAGGAGGAACTGAGAGAAGAGAAAAAGAAAGGACGAGTGATTCAGACAAATAGGCAGGTAAGAGTGAAGAGAGGAAATTGCCTATTCACTTAGTGTTTATCGAGTGCCAATAACCATTACATGATTTCAATTTCAAAGAAGCTGGAAAATTAACGCAGTTCTTGCAACTCAATTTCTTACTCAACCTTTGAGCATAAAAAATCTCAAACACACAGAAGAGTTGAAAGAATGTTACAGCAACACCCACAGATCTGTCACCTAAATTATGTAATTAATATTTTACTATAATTGCACGATCACAAATTCGCCCGTAACATCATCCATCCACTGAGGCATCTTACTCATTTGATGCATTTTAGAGTAAGATGCACAAATCAGTACATTTACTCCAACTGGGTCCACATGTACATAATATGACCTGGCATTCAACATTTGTCTAACGTTTGCCAATCCAGCTTTTTAAAATATTATATTCAAAGTCCATATCCAATTCTCAGTTGGAAAATGGGTAGCACCACATTTTATTTTATATACAGTTTTTGTGACCTTTTTGGGATGCTAATACTGAAGACTTTTGCCAACAATAATGCTAGGTTAGACCCTTGAACACAGAGGCTGGCCACACTGGCATATTTCCCTTCTGTATCCTGGGACCTCGTATGTCACTGGGTACAGGTTTGGATCTCTAATTATTTGTTAAACGTGTTTTTGCCATGCGATGTTCTTTCTTGGTTGAATGGCGTTAAGCTGAAGTCACAGCCCAGGCGTTTTGGGATGACTAACTGTCAAGGAATGCTTTGCAAACCTTCGCAGTTTGCCTCCGAGATGCCCTTACCAGTCCCTCAAAGGCTACATTGTGTGGTGTTTGTTATAAAGAATTTGGATCTAAATTTGTAGGTTCAAGTATTGCCTTTGCTGTTCCGTGACACTTGGGAGTTTCACATAATCCTTTGCACATAATCCTTTGCACGTAATAGAGCGTTGTCAGCTGTGACCTGGTACACAGATGTCATCTCTTGTTTCTCTCTCAAAGGATGTGAAAAAATTCAGCAGTCTTCTCTCTGCTTTCCTCCTTCCTTGCCTCCCTTTTTCCTTCTCTCTCTCTTTTTTTTTTTGTCTCTGGAACCTGTAGAGTATATCCCAGAAGATAACAATAAGGAAACAAAATAGTTCAAAATCCAAGATGTCCTGTGAAAGACAGAGCAAAAATCAAGATTCACTCCATGCTGTCTCAGTACAGAAAGTGGCAGAAAATTCTAACAGCCTCAGATGGGTTGTGCTCTTGGAGGAGCCTGGATTCGAGAAGAGAGCAGGCTTGTGAAAGATGTGAAACAAAGGCTTTTCAAGCAGTCCGGAATTGCTCGGAGACTGGAGTATACCCGGACAAAGTTATTGGACTTGATTTCTCCGAACTCTTTACCCAGAAGGGTCACCTGAGGACAACTGGCCACCTACTCTTAGGTTATCTATCTTAAAGAAAGTAATTAGAAAAAAGGCTAGTAATTGATTATCACTATGTATGTCTTAACATGACTTGTAGGACCATTAATATATTTTTTTTTGATAAAAATAGTTAAGGGGGGAGGTTTGCAACATTGGTCCACAAATATGCAAAGAAATGTTTGATTGCTGCATGTAAATTGCTCCTGTGGGCTTACTTTAAAAAATGCTAACATGCTGGATAGTTACTCCATAATTTCAAGTGGTTAACAATGAAATTGTTTTTATAACATATTTTTAAAAATTATTTTATTGTTGTTCAATTACAGCTGTCTGCATTTTCCTCCCACCACTCCCCCCTCCCCAGCCAAACCCACCTCCCTCCCTTGCTTCCACCCTCCCCCTCGCTTTTGTCCATGTGTCCTTTAGAGTAGTTCCTGAAACCCCTTCCCCTACTATCCCCACCCACCTCTCCTCTGGTTACTGTCAGACTGTTCTTAATTTCAATGTCTCGGGTTATATTTTGCTTGCTTTATTCTTTTGTTGATTAAATTCTAACTTCAATACTTGGAACATGATTATATAATGTGACTTTAGCCTTATTTTAATTTACTGCTCAGAACTTAAAAAAAATACCGATGATGTTTAAAAATGCTTCTTACATATAGGTAACTAAATTTCCTAAGTAGTGAAAATAGCAACAAGATTTACAATGAGGGAAAGTTTAATATTGATATGGAAGCCAAAATGTTAACAAACTTCATTACAGTGAACTGTTGCTAACTCCTGAAATGCAGTGAGGACAAAGTTTGCCTTCAGGGCTCTGCTTGGGAAAGTTGTGATTTATCGCCTGACATCTGATTTCATGTGTGTGTGCCAAGGGCACCGCCTTTCTTCTTCCTTTTTATAGGTGGGGACAATAGGGACATGTTTAATATTGATGAGTTTGACCTCCTGGGAATTATAGTATATGCACCCTTTTAAAATACAAAGTCTGTCTTATTTATATGGTAAACACAGAATTTTGGAGCTTAGCATTTTAATCAACTCTAATCTCCCAGTATTTTGTGGTTCCTCCGCCTCGCCATTCTGTTAAAAAAAAAAAGAAGTTAAAATGAATTGCGAGCTAATATTCTCCTGCGGAGTGCAAGGTCTAGGTGGAATATGAAAGCATTATTACTATGTGTCCTAACCCTTCCTAAATCATATTCTCGAGTATGTAAGTGTTAAGGAAAATCAGTTACTAAAAAAGAGTTCATCCATCCCACAAATATTTACTGACAAGCCACGCTTCCGCAAGCAGGTGTGTGTATGGGTGGGTGTATAAATGTATGTGGCTTAGCACCTCGCAGTTGAAATTTGGCTTCAGTGTTTTTCCCTGTTTCAACTTTCCCTTTCTGCTTAACTTTCCTCGTGGCCTGTCCCGGAGCTTTGAAGTTCTGCGTGCACCTTCCAGTGGACGAGCTCTCGGGGCGGGTGCACTGCACGCAACCCGCCCTGGAGATCCCAGTCGCGGCGACAGGGACAGAGGAAACGTTTTTCGCGCCCGGCCGGCGCGAGGAGCCCGGCGTGGGCCCAGCGGGCGGCGGCGGCGGGCGGGGAGCCAGGCCCGGGCTGCGTCCCGCGCAGCCATTGGCTGGCGCCGCGCGCTGCACTGAGCATGTTCGCGCCTCGCGGGTCCCGGGCTGCAGTCGCCGACGCAGCCGCCGCGCATTGTGCGAGCGGCTGCAGGAGAGAGCGCGGCCAGTGGGGCTCGCGTTGGCCTCCCTTACCCGCGGCTCGCCGGGCAGCCTGACTGGCCTGGGAGACTCCCCGCGCCCGGGCCGGGGGCCCCGGAGGGCCGCGATGGCCTGAGTGCCCGGGGCGCCGCGGCGCAGCAGCCGGAGTGCGACATGGGGAACCAGGATGGGAAGCTAAAGAGGAGCGCAGGTGATGCCTCCCACGAAGGCGGCGGCGGCGCGGAGGATGCTGTTGGGCCCAGGGATGTGGAGGCCACAAAGAAGGGGAGCGGGAGCAAGAAGGCTCCGGGCCGGCACGGCAAGGGGGGCGGCGGCGGCGGCGGGGAACCCGGCAAGAAGAAGAGCAAGTCGGAGTCCAGAGCCTCGGTGTTCTCCAACCTCAGGATCAGGAAGAACCTGTCCAAGGGAAAAGGCGCCGGCGGCTCCCGCGAGAATGTGCTGGACTCCCAGGCCCTGCAGACCGGGGAGCTGGACAGCGCTCCCTCCCTGATGACCAAGACCCCGGATCTCAGCCTGTCCGCGGACGAAACCGGCCTGTCGGATACCGAGGGTGCCGACCCTTTTGAGGTGACCCGTCCGGGTGGCCCTAAGCCTCCGGAGGCTGGGGTCGGGGGCCAGGCTGTGGCCGAGGATTTGGAAACTGCGGCAGGGGCGCAGGATGGACAAAGGACCAGTTCCGGCTCGGACACAGACATCTACAGCTTCCACTCGGCTACGGAGCAAGAGGATTTGCTCTCAGACATTCAGCAGGCGATCCGCCTGCAGCACCTCCAGGGCGCCCAGGAGCCAGCGGTGTCCCCCGTCGCCACCTCCCCACAGCCAGGGGCCTTCCTGGGCCTGGACCGATTCCTGCTGGGGACCAGCAGTGTGGCTGGGGAGGCCCCGGGCAGTCCCGACACAGAGCCGGCGCTGTCCGCGCTCTCTGACCTGCCGGAGAGCCCGGTCGCTGAGCCCCCGGTGCCCGAGCCACCGCCGCCCCCCAGCGGCCGCCGAGCCTCGGAGGCGCCCGTCCTGCCGGTGGCTCAGCCCACGGCCGTGGACTCACCCTCGTCCACCGTCTTCCAGTTTCCCGAAGCCGGGCCCGGAGAGGGTGCGGCCGGAGCCCCGGTGCAGAGGGCTGGAGACACGGATGAGGAAGGCGAGGAGGATGCTTTTGAGGATGCTCCCCGAGGCTCTCCGGGGGAGGAGTGGGGCCTGGCGGTGGAAAAGGCCTCTCAGGGGCTGGGGGGAGAGCCGGAGGAGGGGGCGCGAGGGCCCTGCGCTCCCGCGGCCGCCTCCCTGCCCGGCAGCCCGGCGCCCAGCCCGCGCTGCTCCAAGCCCTACCCGCTCATCACCCCCTGCTACATCAAGACCACCACCCGGCAGCTTAGCTCGCCCAATCACTCCCCGTCGCAGTCCCCCGACCAGAGCCCCAGGATCAAGAGGCGGCTGGAGTCCTCCCTGAGCCGGGGCCCCAGAGCTGCCTTCGCCTCCGCGGCCGCCCCGGCCAAGAAGCACCGGGCCGACGGCAGCCTCGCGGGCGGCCTCAGCCGCTCTGCCGACTGGACGGAGGAGCTGGACGCCCATGCTCCCCGGGCGGGAGGCTCCGCACACCTGCTGGAGCGCGGGGCGGCCGCCGACGGTGGGACGCCCCCGGCGCCGCCAGCCAAGGCGTCTGGGGCGCAGGCGGCCGCGGATGGCTTCCAGAACGTGTTCACGGGTGAGCTCGCCCTGCCGCGGGGTCGCAAGTCGCCTGCCAGTTAGGCCCTCCCCTGCCACCCACCCTCTCGGGCTCTGAAAATTCTTGACCTGCTCGTGGCCTGTCTCTTCTTCATAAGGATTCCCTTCACGTCCGGCTCACCCACTTAGTGAAATCTTTGTTCCTTGTGTGTGTTAAAGGGACCAAGTCAGTCGTGTCTGTCCCAAGTCATCTCACGAAAGGGCTACTCTGTCCATTCCTCCAAAGTATCTGTTGTTCTCTGTCCATTCCAACCAGACAGACAAACTTTTTCTTCCCATCGTTAGCTGACCCATCATTCTCTTTCCTTCCTCGTCCCCACCCACAGCATTAAAAACAAACAAAACCGCTCCTGGTCCCTTGAAGGGTCAGTGTGGAGAAATAAAGCAGTTGTTCCAGCGCGATCTGCCCAGACGTGGTCTCTCACTGCTGTGATATGTTTTCATATCTATGCGTGAGTAACAGTTTCTATCCCGCCGCAATCTTAACTAGTAGACTGCTTAGTGAAGTTACTCCTGGTTTGTGATGCCATCCAATTGAATGCATACTATTAGGAAATTAATAAATAATGCAAGAGAAATAGTGGGGGTAATTTTCATTTCCCTAATATTCTGGTTTCAGGGTCCTCAAACAGGGTGTAGGTTGGAGCTAGCGAAGGTGGGAAGGCCCAAAGCACGCAGTTCTCCAGCGGGTACCTCTCCTTTGCGTCTGCTGTAGACTTTTAGGCTCCATAAAGCCCAGCTAAGGGGTTAGTTTGCTGCGGTAAATACCTGGTAGTACCATGAGGTTATCCGTTCTTACAGGCTTGTAGACACCAAGGACGTACCTTAAGAGCCCGCTGCAGGGGTGCAGTTTGCTTCATGCTTCCTACCTTCTCTTCTTAAATGAAATAGTGAGTGTAAGATTTCAAAGAGCAGGAACATGATGAAAACTTGTGCAAGTACTGATAGGTTTGGGGTGAATAGTTAAATCATTAACTTTTCAAAGTGCAGTTGGAAAAGCTGAAGTCATGATGTTGTATTGCTTTAATAAGTAGGTTATAAAATATTGCTTAGATGACATTTCTCAATGAGCGTGGCTACTTCTTAGCTCGCTAAACGGTGTTAATATTTTTGGTATTTTATTGATTGACCACATGTTTATTTTAATGTATGGGCTACCTTTTATGTTATGTTTATTGATTCTTATACTTAAGTGTAATATTTTACATGCTTTCTCTCTCCCTCTCCTTTTTACTTCTTTTCCTATCTTCTTTTTATTGTGTAGGTTAAATTAAAAGAAATATTTCTAGTCTAACCCCCATTAGGTAAATTGTAAACAAACAAAACCTCCCAAAAGACCATTTTTGGAGGAAGATTGGAAATCTCTGGAGTTGGTTCTTGTGAATTTAATGTTGGTGAGAAATCATGTATTTTCTCTGTATTTAGGTAACATTCTTTTATTTTTTTAGTGTTCCAAGTCCTTTATTTTTATTCACATTTTTTATTGTTGTTCGAGTACAATTGTCTCCATTTCCCCCCACCACTCCCTCCCACCCCAGCCATTGCCACTTCCCACCCTTGATCCTACCCCCCTTTGGTTTGTCCATGTGTCCTCTATACATGTTCCTGAAAACCCTTCCCCTCTTTACCCCCAGTGTCCCCTCCCGCCTCCCCACATTATTTTTCTAAAACTGAGAACATCACCATAGTTAAGACTATCATTCATTAATATTAACTGTTGCTCTTTCTAATAACATCAGATTTTATAAATAGAGTCATTTCATTCATTTAACAAATATATATGCATGTGTATACACATGCACGGCAGCCATATATACCAGGCAATATTATATATATTATATGTATTATATATAATATTGAGTGTAAGAATTCAAGAGCAGGAAAATGATGAAAACTTGTATTATTTATATATATTATATATGATGTGTATTATACATCATATATAATATATACACACACCATGGTTCTACCTTTCCAAGGCTCACATAGGAACACTTAGGGGTGGATATGCAGTACCATGCTCTGGGAATGTCGAGGATGCAGTGACTTACCCCCTTGGCAGGGGCTAAGGAAAGAGGACTTCCTGGAAAGACTGGTCGGAGTCCTGGAGGTAATAGGACACCAAATAGGTCAAAGTTTTGCTTCCCTAAAGGATAAAAAGTATACTCTTAGAACTTACATTTTATGCTAAGTACTTCCAAATTTGCAATCTGGGATTCTGTTCAAGGAATCCTGCTCAGGAAGTACCTGAGTTTTGTTGACCTCCCTCCAGGCAGAAGGTTTCACTGTGCAGTTAATTGTTTTAATATGGACATTGCCTACCTTGTATTTGATGGACAGAGATACCTGGTCAGTGACCAGTACATACTTACATAGCAGCTTCCCTGTCTTTTTATCACTCACTCACTTTCTTTCCAAAAAAGAAAAAAAACCCACAACAAAGAATCAGTAGGTTTCACCTAATCTTGTAACTGGTGGGGACATGGGGGTAGAGAAAGAGATGAAATAACTTCCTTAAGGTCAGACTGTGATTCATTCTGAGCCAGAGCCAGAAATAGAAGCTGCCTTGACTGGTTCCTGTCTGAATGTCCTTGCTTATTACTCATTTTTGGATGTTCACCACCCTAAGACACCATAGACAGAACATTTTTAGAAATATGATGGAATTGAAGGCCCCCACTTCTGAGATTTTTGTAGTTCCTGTTTTTAAGTTTTGACATGGCTGACCATGTGGCCGTACTCGGGCAGGATAAGAGGCGATGGTTGGTGAGAGTGAGCCGCATTTTCTGGAGGCAGCCCTCTTGGAAGCTAGCTGTTCTTGTGGTGGTAGAACGAATCCAGATTGACCCGGGCCCCTGATTCTCAGCTGTTGTCTGTTTTCTTGTCATCTGTCATCGCATTTGGTTCTTCGCCATCCTCCAGGATTTTATGGGCGTCTTGGAAATTACCAGAGGCCCAGGGAGCACCGGCCTGGTCCGCAGGGAAATTGGTTTTTGGCCTTCATTTTGCCTGTCTTTCAGTCAATTAATTGCCAGCTGCCTTTGAAGCAGGTGATCATTAACACTCTAAATTTCCATAAACATCTTTTATTTTTAAACCATAAAATGAGGGTTGTCAGCTCTGCAGGAAGGAACAGATGTTTTTTGCTTTTCACTGACTTGCCAACGTAGGGAGAAAATTCAAGGGAAAGCGATCTCTGTGGCATGTTTGTACTTGTTTGGTATATATGTTTGGTACATCAAAAACATTTAGCAATGATGGAGACCAAAGCTTTCCTTTTTTTTTTTAAGCTGTTAAAGAACTGATGACATCTTAGGCCATTGCAACTGAAATATTTCACAGTTAATTTGAAATACGTCTTTTTCTGTGTGTGGGAGAAAAAAATTGCTTGTGAAGTTTGAGAGGCTCCTTTGCACATGAAGTCTAACAGAAGCTTGTGAAGAGAATTTTGCAGTTAATGAACGTGTAGGCACAGAAGTTGTTAACTTTGTAATGCTAAATCATTTTTGATAGCATTCCAAAGTCAATTAGGTGCTTATCTGTCTTTTTTTTTTTTAAACCGTGAAATAAAACTTTGGTCTGTGTTGAATGGGATTATATCATCTTCAGGTTACGGCCTGGGAAAGCACTTGTGATGGCCTGACAGGTGTGGAAGTGTGTCCCTCTGGCTCCAGCGGCTCGTTTCAGAGTTTTTGTATCGGTGCAGTTTGCGCGAACCCTTCCTTATGGTTAGCTGCGTGTTCCTAGAGCTATCTTTAGCCTCTCCCCCCCATCATGTCTAATTTGATTTCTCTGATCAATTTGTCGCTGGTTTCTAAATCCAGTAATTATGATACTAGCTATATTCGCTGCACTTCTCTTAAACGCTGGGCTCTGTGTTGCTGCATTATATAATTATCTCTAATCATTACCCCAGTCTTGAAGTAGAGCTTTTTATCTTTTTTTTTTCTTCTTTTCCCACTGAGCAAACTGAGGGTCAGGAAAGTGCAGTAACTTGCCTGGGGGCATTAAGCTACTAAATGGCCCATGTAGGAAACGCATGCAGAAAACCACATCTGCTGTTAATGCATATAAAATAAAACCACAGCCTCCTCACATTTTTGGATGACTAGCTGGCTAATAAAGGGCTTGGGCTTTAGAATTTGGATTGCGTGATTCCCATTTTGGCTTTTCTAAAGGTTATCTTGAGTTTTCTATGAATAAGATTCATATAGCTTATTAATTATTAAGCTGAAATTTTAAAGGCCAGAAGCAGCCTTATTTCCAGCAGTAGCATTGAACAGACTGCAGATGTCTACTTAATGTCTAATAAATGAATGAAGATCAGAACTCATTGTGATACGCGTGTAACGCATCTGTCCTACTGTGATGGGAATGCAGAAGGAAGGCTGCTGTTTTCCCCATGTCTTGCCTTCCTGGGTTCCGTATATCAGAATAGGATTTAACAACATAAGCTAGGCCTGGAATCATTGGTCTTAAATCATTTCAGTTTGATCTGAACCATCCTTTCTCGTTTTTTGTTTTGATTGTGGTTTGGATTGAAGTCAAGTACCCCAGTAGCTTCGGTGATGGGTATTAATCACTGCTTTATGAGCAGAGGACTGGCCCAGTTTTAAGTGCATTTGGGCAGTTGGATATAAGCCACGTGTATTTGAAATTGAACAGGAGCTTTTTGAGCCGCGTTTCCTTCTGATTCTATTAAAAAGGTGCTGAACATACACAGCTGGGTGAGGGTTAGCGCTAGTAGTTGGAATAAACTACTATTATTCTAGGTAAGTTTGCACCCTAGGTTTGCTATTTAGTTAAGTGACTCTCAAGTAATTGTTTCTCAATGTATGAGAAATTTCACATTAATAATGTTAAGATTAACTGAAATTCTGTCTATAAAGTGTCAACAACTCTGCCCAGTACATACGTACTCTTTGCTTTCGTGTTCCGGTTTATTGCTTTAATAAACTTCATTGTTCAAAGTGGTCAGAACCAAATTATTAAAACAAAATAAAACAATTATGATATTGTATACACATATTTGGCAGGCTATAGTTATATAGTAGCTGAGAATTAATATTTCTCACTAGATATTTTTTGCACATTACTGTATACGTGATGTTTTCTTTCTTTTTTTCCATTTTCTATGATTATAAGCCTGTTGGCCACTTTATCAGAAATTTTGGTTTCCTTTCAGGTTTGAATAAGACAAGCACCTGGTGGGGGTGTGGCTGTGTGGCAGGGAGGTGGTGCTGAGGGGTGGGGAAGAGGAGGCCAGAGTGCACACCCTCAGTATTGTGTTCCGCACAGCATCTGGCTACAAACATCTGAGTTTGCAGGCTTAACCTCCCACAGTTTCCTTCATAACCCTTCTACGTCAGTCAAGTTAATCTGCTGACTATTCTCTGAACATGCATTTCAGTGTTCTGACTCGGTGCCTTTGTCCTGCAGTTTTCACCCTCTTGGAACGCCCTGCTTGTCTCTGTTGATGTAGCATCTGAAAAGGGCTGGTTAAATTGCCATTTCTTCTTCTGTACCTTTTCCAGCTGGACCTCACTGGCTGTTACCTCCATGCCTCTGCACCTGCTGTCTCTATCACCTTTTATGTACCTCTTGGGTTTAGGGATTCTTTGGTCTTCTCTCTCACCTCCTTGGCTTGTCCTGGCTTCTTGCCTGCTTGCCTGCTTCTGTTCATTCACCATCCTCTCTTCCATCAACCCGTCCATAAATATCTCCTCCCTGCCTGCTGTGTAGCAGCCACTATGATGGGCACTGGGCCTGCTGAGGTCTCTGGAAATACTTGCGCTCTATTTTTTTTAAACAGTCAAGTTGGGTTTCTTGGCTTTCTGCTAGTAACTAAAACTAATTAAATTTAAGCTAGAAAATTACTATATTGGGTGGTCGAAATAAACTATTTTCATGGAGGTGGGATTGAATCACTGGTGAAAGTTCAGTGCCACTTTGATGGAACTTCCGTTAAGAGACCATCTACTCCTGTTGTTGTCAGCTGATCTTAAAATAGCGATGATAGTGTAGTAACTTTGAGTTCTCAAATGTAAATTTTATTGGTAATGAAAAAGAGGTAAAGGAAATAGAAAAACTTGTATTACGCTGCTCACTCCTGCTTTTGCATTACAGGTAATAACCTGACGTTAGTGAAATTCGGCACTAAGGGAACACTAGGAAGACACAACTAAGTATTGCCTTGTGACTTGGTAGTTACTGGATATAATTTTAGGAACTCAAAACTTTCTAAGGATTTTTATCTTAATATAAATACGTCGAAACGATGACTTCTAATCAATTTAAAATGGCCATAAAGCAAGCTATTATAACATCAAATTGCTAGAGCAAATAATAGCAGTTAGTGGGTGTGAGCAGAGGATGCCATGCTGGAGTGTTGCTGCCTTTTGAGATCCGCTCCACTGTGGGCGAGGCAGAGGGAAAAGTTTACGTCTTCCTCCTTTCCAAGGATGTACATGCATGTGTCGAGTGCCTAGGAAAATTACTGCTATTCTTCGGTGACCTGGTCAGTCTCCACTGTACCCTGGGCTCCCTGGAAACTTTATTATTTGTTACACAAGAGCCGCCATGGACTGCAAAGGGTCCTTTTACTTGCAAGGGTAATGGATACTTTTTTGAGAAAATCAAGTGTTTATTGTGTTTTAAACTCATGCCTAAAGATGCTTAAGCATTACTCAGTGGGCTCTCTTTTTGTACTCTAAGAAGGGTTCTTTGTTCTCGTGTTCAGTGATATAGTGGACATGTATGGAAAACTATTCTCCGTCATTTAAATTGTTGCTTTATACAAATACATGGGAGAAACTGCCTTTGTCAGTAAATTAGGAGCAGCACTATGGCAATAGACATGTTGAGAAGTCTTTCTATATGCTTGCCTTTTAGAGTATGTTGTTGATGCTGGCAGAGGCCATTGTTTCTTTGCTGAGCACCCCCAAGTCGCATATGAAGGGTTCATCTTGTTTGGGGCACCATATCTGAGTCTCTGTCAACCTGGCTGATGCCATTAGCCCCGATCTGATGATTTCCTGAGACCCCACCCCACCCAACCTGACGGCCTACCCAAGCTGCTTCCAGTGGTTTTTCCATACAGATGGCTTGTTTTGGCTCATGCTGCAGACTTTCCTAAACTCCCTCAAAGGTTCACAAACCCAAAACAAGGAGCATCTGGCCTCAGCGCCCCCGGTACCTCTTGCTAACCTGGCATTAGCGGCATCTGACTTCAGATCACAGCTTAGCCTCTTCCAGGCACCTCCAAGCCTAGCATAAGTGGCAGACATCACAGATCACTTTGTAGCTCATACCAGGTGGCCCTGGGCAGAGCACAGACAGCAGCTGACCTGGACCTACAGTAGAGCCCCTCCCAAGAGACTCCAGAACCAACATATCCAGTGGCCAGCTGCAGACCATACCAGAACAGCCCCCCACCATCTCCAGAAATAATACACGCAAGGGGCAGATTCTGCAGGCAACAGAGCCCAGCCAAAGTGAATCCTGTTACATATGGTCAGCCCCTGCACAACAGCTCTTCCACTGTAGTCATGGCCAGTCCTCACAGCCAGTCAGCTTGAGGGTCAGCCCCACCCTCTGATGTGCCAACAGCAATCAAGGCTTGACTACAATAGGAGGGTACACACGCCCCATATGAGGCACACACCTGGAGCTCCTGTGCCCCACAGGTCACATATTATATAAGGCTACTCTGCCAAGACTGGAAGACACAGCAGCTATATCTAATTCAAACAGGGGGGCAGCCAAAATGAGGAGAAAAAGAAACATGTCCCAAATGAAAGCATGGAACGAAACTCCAGAAAAAGGACTACACAGAGTGGAGGCAAGCAATCTACCAGATGCAGAGTTCAAATACTCATTCCAAGCATCTCAGTGCGCTCAGTGAGAACTTCAACAAAAAGAGAGGGAACGTGAAAATGGAGATAGGATAACACAGAAAGAACCAGACAGAAGTGAAGAAGGAATCAAGAGGGAATCAAGAGCAGGTTAGATGAAAAAGAGGATCGAATCCAGTTTGGGTTCCAGTGGATCTGGAAGACAAAGTAGCAGAAAACACTCAATCAGAACAGCAAAAGGAAAAAAGAATCCCCAAACTGAGGATAATTTAAGGGGCCTCTGAAACTACATCAAGCCTGCCAATATTTGCATCCTAGGGACCCCAGAATGAGAAGAAAGGTGAAGGAATTATGACAGAAAACTTTCTTAACTTGGCAATGGAAATAGACATACAAATTCAGAAAGCACGAAGAACCCCAAACAAGATGAACCCTCAAATAAGATGAACCCCCAAAAGGCCCACACCAAGACACATAGTAATTAAAGTGCCAAAAGTTAAAGACAGAAGGAGAATCTTAAAGTCAGCAAGAGAAAAGCAGCTAGTTACCTAAGGGGAGCTCTCATAAGACTGTCCACTGATATCTCAACAGACACTTCACAGGCCAGACAAGATTGGCACAAAATACTCAGAGAAATGAAAAGAAAGGGTCTGAAACCAAGAGTGCTCAGCAAAGCTACTGTTTAGAATTGAAGGGCAGGTAAAGAGCTTCTCAGAGAAGACCAAGTTAAAGGAGTTTGTCCCCATCAAAGCAGTATTATAAGACATGTTCAAAGGACTTATTTAAGAAGAAGAAGAAGAAAAGGTAAAAATATAAATAATAAAACAACAACACCTACATATATAGGAACATTTACTCTCAACGTAAGTGGATTCAATGCTCCAATCAAAGCATGCAGCGTGGTTGGGTGGGAAAGAACACGAGACCCTCTCACATGCTGCCTGCAAGAGACTCACTTCGGACTGCAGAACACGCACAGACTGAAAGTAAAGGGATGTGGAAAGTTACTTCATGAAAATAGAAATAAAGAAAATATGGGGTAGCAATACTTACACAAGACAAAATAGACTTTAAAACAAAAGCTATGATAAGAGACAAAGAAGGATCAAGTAATTCTACTTCTGAGTATTTCACTGAAGAAACCCGAAACACTGTATTGTACGTTCTTTGCAGCATGACTGACACAGTCAAGGTATGGAAGCAGCCTAAATGTCTGCCAATAGATTAGTGGATAGAGAAGATGTGGTGCATATGAGTGGGGGCAAAACCCCAGAATTATCTTCTGGAGGGTGAGGCCCTTGTAGTTCAGGCTTCTCCTGCTAGATGAGTGTTCTAGGAATCCATCTGTATCAGTGTACCAGCTGGTGTTGTTGTGAGAGGTGGCATTTGGCTTCAGTGAATGTTTTTTCGAAGACTCCATTTGCCCATTTCATGCTGGGTGATTTACGAGCGCACCTGTTCTCGTTTTGCTGAGTGTTTGGCAGTTTTTGACCCAAACCAGCTTGACCCCTGTGTTCCATCCTCCCTATTCACCTGATCTTGCCCTGAGTGACCTTTTTTGTTTCTCCCAGATGAAAAAAGTCCTCAAAGGGAAATGTTTTGCCAGTGTGGAAGAGGAGAACCAAAAAATGGCAGAAGCACTAAAAGTCATCAAAATTCACGAGTTCAAAAACTGTTTTGAACAGTGGGAAAAAATGTCTCCATAGGTGTATTGCATCAAGTGGAGAGTACTTTGAAGGTGACTGGAGTTTAAACATGTGAGAATAAATACAGTTTTTAATAATTGAATTCCAGGGTTTTTTTTTTTAGTTCTGTCTTGTACATGGGATATTACTCAGCTATGAAAAAATGAAATCTCTCCATCTGCAACAACATGGATGGACCTAGAGGGTATTATCCTAAGTGAAATAAGTCAGACAGTGAAAGACATCATATTTGGAATCTCGAAAACAACATAAACAAAACAACAAACTCATAGATCCGGAGAACAGTTTGATGGTTTCCAGATGGGAGGGCTGGGTGAAAAAGGTAAAGGGATTGAGAAGCAC
>PVIA01013970.1:0-29180 GCA_004024845.1 Tonatia bakeri
AATGGAACTATGTCAAACTACAAAGTTTCTGCACAGCAGAAGAAACCATCAACAAACAAAAAGTTAAGAAACCAAATGGGAGAAGATATTTGCAAATGGTACCTCTGATATGGAGCTAATATCCAAAATGTTTAAAGAACTCATACAACTCAATGACAAGAAAACCCAAACCATCAGATAAAAAAAAATAGAGGAGATAAATAGACATTTTTTTAAAGGAAGACATATAGATACATGAAAAGATGCTCAACATCACTAGCTATAAGGGAAATGCAAACTGAAGAGATTCCACCTCATACCTCTTAGTATGGCTATTGTCAATAAGACAAATAATAACAAGTGTTGGAGAGGATGGGGAGCAAAGGGAATCCTAGTACACTACTGGTGGGAATGTGGTGCAGCCACTATAGAAAACAGTATGGAGGTTTCTCAAAAAATTAAGAACAGAGCTACCATATGATCTAGCAACTCCTCCTCCAGGTATCTACCCCCAAAATTTGAAAACATCTATAAAAATAAATCTACCTCTGTGCTCATTGCAGCATTATTTATAATAGCCAAGATATGTAGAAAACCCATGTCCTTCAACAGGTGATTTAATATAGAAGGTGTGGTACATATGTGCAATGGAATACTACACAGTCACAAAAAAATAAAATATTGCCATTTGCAACATCATGGACGAATCTTGAGAGTATTATGCTAAGCTAACTAAGTCAGATGGTTCAGTACAAGAATGGTATGATTCCACACATTTGTGAGATGTAAAAAAGCAACAAATAAACAAACAAAACAAACTTGTAGATACAGACAACAGAGTGGTGGTTATCAGAAGAGAAGGATGGTGTTGGGGCAGGACAAAAAGAATAAAAGGGATCAACCACATGTTGATAAAAGAAGACTAGACTTCAAGTGGTGAGCATACAATGGAGTATAATGATGTCATATTATAAGTTGTACACCTGAAATTTATATAATGTTATTAGCCAATGGTACCCCAATAGATTTAATTTAAAATTTTTAATGTACTAGAACAACTGGACACTCACATGTTAAAAAAATAAAATTTACACAGACTTCCCACAATAACTAACTCAAAATCAATCACAGACCTAAATGTAAAACACAAAACTTTAAAACTTCTAGAAGATAACATAAGGGAGAATCTAAATTACCTTGGGTTTAGCAATGACTTCTTATATACAAACAACAATAATATTATCCATGAATAAATGATAAGTCAGACTTATTTAAAATTAAAAACTTCTGTGAAAAACACTCTTGAGAGAATGAAAAGTCACAGATTGAAAGAAAATCTATGCAAAGCAAATATCCAAGAAGGAACTAGAATCCAAAAAATGCTTAAAACTAAACAGTAAGAAAACAAACACACAATTTAAAAAATGAGCAAAAGACTGAATATACACCTCACCAGAGAAGATCTATAGATAGTAAATAAACATATGTAAATGTCATTAGAGAATCATAAACCAAAACAATAAGGTAAAAACATATGCCTATTAGATTAGCTAAAATCCAAAACACTGACAATACCAAATTCTGACAAGGATGTGGAATAATAGGAACTCTCACTCATTGCTGGTAGGTACAGAGTTTAAGTTTGCAAAATGAAAAAATTCTGGTTATTGGATGCACAATGTGAATATACTTCACACTGTCGGTATGTACACTTAAAAATTATTAAGATAATAAATTTTATGTTATGTATACCTTACCACAGCTAAAAAGAAAAAGGGCCAGCCAACATAACACCTCCCCCTCCCTCATCCCTTTCAAACAGAAGCAGGTAGTTTAGAACTAGATTATTGTACATAAATACATGATAATTGTACATATATGTACAACTAGTTGTATACTAGATAGTTATACATATATACACATATATGTATATATATATATACACACACATATATATATATGAGAGAGTCTATTTTTAAAGACACTCTATATTTTCAGTTTAGTTTTCTTAGTAAGTATTTATGTTACTATACGTGAACCTTTCTCAAAATTCTGGGAAACCATTTATTGACAAGAGCCCAAGTTTACAGTCTTTGGCACACAAAAAGAACAATGGTATCACCCTGACCAGTGTAGCTTGGTTGCTTGGACATTGTTTTGCAAAGTGAATGATTGCCTGCCAATTAAATTCTCAGTCAGAGCACATGTCTGGGTTGCAGGTTTGGTCCTAGATCCAGGTGGATATAAGAGACAACCAATTGATGTATCTTTCCTCTCTTTCTGCCTCCCCTCCTCTCTATCTAAAAATAATTAAAGAAAATCTTTTTTAAGAAAAATCAATAATATTGCTTTTGATTCTTTTAATAATGGTGGTGAATTTTTTCAAATTCATCTTCACCCTGTCCCCCAGGCTTCTGTCCAAAAATAATGATTCCTGATATTTATTGAGAGTTTACTATGTGCTAAGCACAGTGTTAAGTTCTTACATAAATCATCTCTTTTAATAGTTTAATAACCCTAGTTCTCAGTACTGCTATTATCGTCACTTTACATATAGGAAGCTGTATGTAGGAAAGTGAAACAATTTTTCCAAGGCCTTGTGCACCAAGAACCAACTGTACTTCCTGAATCCCAAACCCATGCCTGCTGCCTAGGACAGCACTGCAAGGCAGGCATGGAGCTCAGCCTATTGTTATAAAACCTCAGTATGGCTAGGCAGCATGCAAGCTTCTATGTTGTTCATTGAAGTGTCCCTAGCAAACTGTACAGCACTTGGCACAACCTACTTGAGTGATTTCATGAATTAACTGATCTCACCAGGACAAAAAGCTAGTTTCCTGAAGGTCAAATAAGCAGATAAGCTCCAGAGAAAGGGACTATCTAAATTCTTTGGACATTCTGAATAACTAGGACATGACCCCCACCCAGAAAACACATCTGGAGGTCTGCTTTTCAACACCTAACTAATCCTAACTAACTAGCTGCACAGTCTAAGTCTGGTGAGACTTGTAACATCATCTGTATATTTATAAAATATTCTCTTAAGTACTTATCACCAGTGACTGAGTCATTACTAATTACCAACCCCCACATGAAGCCAAGATGCTCCTTAAAGGAAATGCTAAAGATTTCAGCAAAACTGCCAATTTAGCATGTTTGAAAAATGTAATGTAAATGGCAATGTAGACCCATCTCTGCCCCACAGACAAAATGAGAACCTCATGTGAAATACGAAAGTTCCAGCCAATACCCCCCATGGCTGTGAACACTGTGCATATTCATCTTGTGCTCTGAAAGAGAAATGAGTGGACATGCTGTCACAGTACACTCTCGTTCTTCTCTAACCAATTCTCTTTCTTCTGCCCCTCCACTCCATCAGCCTCCCTGATGTCTTTATGAGTGTTAAAATAAAATTCTCAAAGCAGGAAATTAAGCATGATAAACACATTATAGGCACCATGTGAAATCACCCATTTGTGAAAGCCAGAAACTTAAAATTAATTTTAAAGATATTATTATAATTGGGTTATTCTGTACAATTATCCCCTTTTGTCATAGATCTTTTTCCCTGATGAAGCCCTACTGGAATTCTGTGACTTTTCTAAACAAATTTACTCATTACTGTTCACGCATTTCTGTTCTGATTTTTCCAAGATAGGCTTACCCATTATATCCAAAAGTTTATGAAATAGCAGTGCTATTTCTCATTTCTCCCTTTTCTAGGTGTGTGTATACGAGATCTGTCCAGAAAAAGTCCAGCCATTAATAATATAATAAAAACAGTTTGCATGACATCAACGTAACCTGGCAACCAAAGAAGGTGAACTGGAATAGACATGTGTGAACAATGATGACTTCACTGTGCTAGTCAGTGGGGGCTATAGATGCCATTGAGTGATCATGTATACTGTGTGGTCGTCATGAACTAAGCAAGTAGAGCAATAAATCTGCATCAAATTTTGCCATTAAGCTTGAACATTCCTCTGCAGAAACTATTCAGATGATTCAGAAGGCTGCAGCTATGGGCAACTGGTGATTGGCAGCTCATCACAACAGCTCATCCACTCATGCCTCACGTCTTGTGCCAAGTTTTTTGGCAAAACATTAAATCACCCAGATGACTTAGCCTCCCTACAGCCCAGGTTTGGCACCCTGCAACTTCTGGCTTTTCCCTAAATTAAAATCACCTTTGAAAGGGAAGAGATTTCAAACCAACAATGAGATTCAGGAAAATATGACGGAGTAATTGATGGTGATTGGGAGAACTGTGTGAGGTCCCAAGATGCGTACCTTGAAAGGGACTGAGGCATCATTGTCTTATGTGCAGTGTTTCTTGTATCTTGTACCTTCTCCAATGTCTTTATTTTTCATATTACATGGCTGCATACCTTCTGGACAGACCTCTGTACATAAATATTCATACGTATGTATGTATAACTCACAAATTCAGAATAGCTAGTACATCGTTTATCTGTTACCTACACTGTTACTTTTCGCCTCTAGACCATTAGTTCTTCAACTCTGGCTTGCATCAGAATCCTTAGTGGGCTTGTGAAAACACATGTTTCTGGGCCTCACTCCTGAAATTATAATTTATTAGGTTTTGGCTGGGGCCCAAAAACTCGAATTTCAAACAAGCTCAAGGTGATATATCAAGACGATGCTGGTCCAAAGTTCACATTTTGAAAACCATTACCTGAGAAGAATAACTTCAAAATCCACAAAAATGGATAACAATTTTGAACACAGGCATTAAAAAAAAGAAAACTAAGAAAAGTCAAAACCATGTTCAACTGCAGAGAAGACACTGTTTTGACAATAAAAATAATAAAATATTGAAAACATTATGCTAGAAGGGCTTCGTGGTGAACTTTAAAATTACCCTCATAGTAATGACTGCTGGAAGTTGCTGAATAAGTATGTATTCGACTGCGTGCTTACCAGCTTTTGCTGAATTTGAATCCTATGAGGGGTAAAGTTTCATGTTTTTATACATAAGATGGACCGTAGAGAAATTCTTGTTTTTTCATCAAAGTTCCATGCTCTTTTTATTGGAGTCCTGATTGTTCCTCAAAGTTAACTCCCATGTCTCACTCTGCATCCTTATCCACTCAAGAGAAGCAGAAGGGGTTCTCCATTTTCCCACACCAAATCTGCTCTCAGAATAAAATACAATTGTTTCCTTCAAACAAAAATGTAAAGTGCATAGATTTTTCCAATGTGTGATTCCTTTTAGAAGAAACTTATTTAAAATTTACTTTTTCTTACCTAATAATAAATGTACTAAATGTTTCAAGTAAAATAAGAAATGGTAGAACATGACAAAGAAGAAAACAAAGACAACCCTAACCTCAAAGTCAGGTAAAACGCATGCTAAAATTCTGGCTAGCTCCTTCCATTACTCATGCATACCCACATCACACCCCAACATTATCAAACCAGTAGGAAAAGTAAGATATTTGGGAGAACCGTGTCCAGAAAAATCCTACCCATAAAACCAACCATATTTTCTGAGTTTCAGAATTAAGACATATGCCAACAAGTACAAGTGTACTTACAGAAATGACAGGAAAAGTGTTTAAAATTGACACTGATCTCATGAGCTGTACATATAGTTGTGTTGCCAACGGATCCCCAAAATCCTGAGGGCAGCCCTGTTCATAAGGAATGTGGAACTGAGTCTGCCTATTGACACTTTATGAAAAGTGATCACTGTCATGAAAGAAAACATCACATGAAATAACTAAAGAGGGCAGGAGCTCAGCTGGGACTCAGAGGGGAAATGTGATAGACTCTGCCCCCAAAGGTTTCTAACCTGGCTACAACTCCAGTGACCTGCCAAATTCTTCAGATAGATAGTTGGCAGTTCTGACATGCTCATGGTCTTCCAGGTTCAACATGGGCTTGAGTCAACATCCTAGCAAATTCACATCTGCATTGCAGACTGCACATAGCTGACACTGAATTTCTCCAGGGAAGTGGTGAACTGGAATGTGACCCTAACTCACATCCTGTCAGGAGCAGTGTTGTAGCCACTGCAGCCTGCAACCCACCCTCCACTTCACCCATCACAACATCACAACAGTGTTTACAGTAGAAAACGAGATCCAGGCAAATAATGAACAGTGTAGTTGTCCTGAACGTAGCACCATTTAAATAGTATATTTGCTGTAACCAAAAGAAAAGAGGTGTGACTTGGAAGGGGGAAAAGATACAAAAAGGAGACAGGAGAAGTAATGTTAAAGAGTAACAGCATGGAACGCGGTTCTCCAACAGTGCTGTACCACAGCTGCCACGGTAGTCTCGTGAGACAGTGAGTACTACAGTGTTTGTTAGGACACATACACACGTGCTAAGTAATGAATCCATAGATGCAAGGTGGTAGGGACATGATACTGCTCTATGAACCAGCGAGGGTATCAGAGGAAATTAGAGTTTGCTCAAAGGCTTACCAGAGACCACAGGCAGGTGCAGCACAAGCCCCAGTTGGGCACTAGATGGGACAGTACTCTCAGCTCTTCTTCTTTGACTCTCTCTTGGAATCAGCACAATCATACAGGACAGATGAGGCCCCCACGCAGCAAAGCAGGGGTAGGGCAGGGGAGCACTTTGTATTTCTCCTGTAACCTTCTTTCAAGAGTAAATTGCATCTCTTTGAGGTCTTGGATAACCAAGACTTCTACAATACAGAACCCAGGCTCCATGAAAAGCTGACCCTTCCATTCCTTATATCCTAAAGATTTCAAGTGTCTGGCAGGCAGCAAAACTGCGAGGGACCCTGCCAATTTTTCAGACCATCTCTACTTTAAGCACAGCTAGGTGTTTGGGAATCACCTGAATATCTCGTTCTCTTGAATTGAAAAAACATTCATAACAAACATGGAGAGTCAGTACAATATTTAGCTTTTTAAACTATGAAGTTTATTGGTATACATGAAAAAGAATAATACAAATAATGATGTAACTGTGAAAAATTATTAACTTGTATAGAAAAAGCAGAGAAAACTATAAATGTAAGACCCCTTAAGATTGTATGATATTCAATAACTTTATTCTCATAAATATTTCTTAATATACCTTTAGAAATGGAAAATGTAAACACATGCTCACCACAGTCTCTGAAAGAATGCAAAAATAATAAAAAGTTAATAAGCTATCCCATATACCCTCTCTCCACTTATTTCCTAAATCTCACTGCAGTCAATCTTAACATCTCAAAATTATCCTTAGACACTTGTCCCCATACTCAAAGGAAAATACAGACACATTCATAGGGGCTTTTGGTTGCTGCATTTTTTTAAACCAGAAGATAAATGCGTACCTACATACATAGATAAACATGGACTCATTCTGTCTCCAATTTGTCTAATATAAAACATCATGAACACCACTCCAAGTCAAGAGATACACTCTTAACTAATTCTTCTGAGAGGTTTCACAATATCCTGTGATATGGATATTCTATGGCATGTTAAACTCTCTATCACATTATAAGGTTGTTTTTTTGTTGTTGATAAAAACAATGTAGAACCCTGGCTGGTGTAGCTCAGTGGATTGAGCATGGGTGGGAACCAAAGGATCACTGGTTCGATTCGCAGTCAGGGCACATGTCTGGGTTGTAGGCCGTGTTCCCAGTGGGGGCCATGTGAGAGGCAACCACACATTGATGTTCCTCTCCTTCTCTTTCTCCTTCCCTTCCCCTCTCTCTAAAAATAAATAAATAAAATCTTTAAAAAGTTAAAATAAAATAAAAATAATGTAGACATCACTGGGAATGGCAGAGTAATGACCTCCAACTATCCTCTCCTCCATAACAGCAACAAAAACACTGGCAAAAAAAAAAAAAATATATCATCATCAACATTCTTTGACCTCCGGAAATTAGTCAAGGCTTGAAATAATTCAGACATATTTTATTCAGGTAAAATTGTGGGATCTCAGCAAGAATAGAGAACTTCATGGCGTTTTAAACTGTTCTTTTCCCATCTCCTTCTTACTGTCTTCTTGAAGCCTTGAAAACAGCCCCAAATCATGGCGAAACAAGCATCCTAGCAACTGCTGATGGGGGTTGAAAGGCAGTTGAAACTTCTTCACAGTTCCAATATCAGAAAATTGTCATTATTTGGTTTCTCAGGTGGTTCTTTGAAAGACCACACTTTATTTGACCTGACTCAAAGTGCTAAAAACTTTTTTCCAAGGGTATTTATGAAAGATAAATCAGTAGCAACTGTAATACACCATGACTGCCTAACATGGTGGTAAAAAGTGGAGCAAAAATCAAGCAACCCAAAAAAGATTAAAAAAGGGAAAAGCTGGAGACAGATGTCCATAGTGGCTTTGAAAAGCTCTAACATATTCCTGGGAGTCTAGAAGGTCAAATGCATGTGCAGGGTTCTGTACATTCCAGAAAAGACCCGAGAAGTTCCTAAGTTCTCCCTCCCCACTGGCTGACCTTGAAGCTCTGTGCAAGCATTAAACAATGGTTCACACAGATGTAATCTACCCTACTGAGTATTAAAGACATGCCCAAACACAAACAAAAAGCCACTTGGCAAAAACTGGAAGATTCTTGCTTGTGGACATTTAGGAAAATTGTTGTCCAATCATGACCTGATCACTGAGCAGAGATTTCAGTGTCTGCACAGGACAAAGAATACAGACTTTACAGAATTAACACAAAAATCCACAAAACAAACAAAAGCACAACAAGCACTAGGTAAGGGAAGAATTTTCTTTACAGAGTTGCCATATGGCATTTAAAATGTCCAGTTTTGCAAAAAAAAAAAAAAAAAGAGTTACAAGTCATGAAAGAAACAAGAAATTGGGGTTTACACACAAGGGAAAAAAGCAATCAAGAGAAACAATACCTGAGGAAGGTCAGACATTAAAATTACCAGACAGATGTTTTATTTATATTTTATTTTATTTTACTTTATTTTTAATTACAGTTGACATTTAATATGTCATTTATTAGTTTCAGATGTTCAGCAGAGTGTTTAGACAGTTGTATAATTTATGAAATGACCTCCTGATAAGTCTAGTGCCCACCTGGCATTGTACATAGGTATTACAATATTATTGACTATATTCCCTATGCTGTACTTTATATCTCCGTGACTAGTTTATAACTACAAATTCGTATTTCCTAATTCCTTCCACCTAGCTTCCTAACCACCCTCCAATCTGACAACCATCAGTTTGTTCTCTGTATCTGAGTCTGTTTCTGTTTTGTTTTTTAGATTGCACATATAAGTAAGACCATATGGTATTTGTTTTTCTATTTCTGACTGATTTTACTTAGCATAATACCTTCTAGGCCCATCCTTGTTATTGCAAATGGTAATATTTCATTCTTTTTATGGCCAATATCCCATTGTATGTATATACCACAATATTTGGATTGTTACCATTTCTTGGCTACTGTAAGTAATGCTGCAATGAATATAGGGGTGCATATATCTTTTAGAATTAGCATTTTGGATTTCTTCAGATATAATCCCAGAAGTGAAACTGCTGAGTAATAAGGCAGTTCTATTTTTAATTTTTGAGAAATTTCCATACTGTTTTTCACAGTGGCTACACCAATTTACAATCCCACTGATAGTGCACAATGGTCCCCTTTTTTCCACATCCCCACCAACATTCATTGTTTATTGATTTATTAATGACAGCCATTCTGACAGGTGTGACATGATATCTCATTATGGTTTTAATTTGCATTTCTCTGATGATTAGCAATGTTGAGACGTATGTGTCTTTTGGTAATCTGTATGTCCTCTTTGATTAAGTGTCTATTCATGTCATCTGCCAATTTTGTAATTGGATTTTATCTGTTTTGGTGTTAAGTTGTATGAGTTCTTTTTTTAATTTCTTTTATAAATTTTTTAAAAAAATTTCATTTATTTATTTTTAGAGAGGGAAGGGAGGGAGAAAGAGAGAGAGAAACATCAATGTGAGGTTGCTGGGGGCTGGGGGCTGTGGCCTACAACCCAGGCATGTGCCCTGACTGGGAATCGAACCTGCGATGCTTTGGTTCACAGCCCAAGCTCAATCCACTGAGCTATGCCAGCCAGGGCTAGTTGTATGAGTTCTTTATGAATTTTGGATATTAACTCCTTATTGGATGTATCATTAGTGAATGCCTTATCCTATTCAGTAAGTTGATTTTTTGCTTTGTTGATAGTTTCCTTTGCTGTGCAAAAACATTTTAGTTCGATTTGTTTGTTTTTTCTTTTGTTTCCCTTGCTTGATGAAATATATTAAAAAATATTACTAAGGGAAATGTCAGAGAGTTTACTGCCTGTATTTTCTCCTAAGAGTTTTATGGTTTCAAGACTTACATTTAAGTCTTTAATTCATTTTGAGTTTATTCTTGTAAATGGTATAAGAATGTGGTTTTACATTTTTTTAAAAAAGAAGTTTCATTTTGTTTGCACATATCTGTCCAGTTTCCTCAGCACCATTTATTGAATAGATTGTCTTTACCACACTGTATTTTTTGTCCTTCAGACAAAGGCTCTAAATCTGCAATTTTAAATATGTCTAAAGAGATAAAAGGCAATACATCTAAGCAGCTAAAGGAAAGTATTAGAATGATATTTCATCAAATATAGAATACCAATAAAGAGAAATTAGTTTCTTAAAGAGACTAATTTTCAAATCCAGTAAGAAAGAGAGCAAAAACTAAAATTAAAATTTTCTAGAGGAGTTCAACAGTTAATTGAGTAGGAAGGAGAATCAGAAAAACAACAGAACGAAGAAAAATGAACAGTGCCTCAGAGACCTCTGGAATACCATCAAGTAAATGAACATATGCACAATGGGCATCCAAAAAAAAAAAGAAAGTAAAAATACAAAAAGGGATATTTGAAAAAATAATGACCAAACTCTTCCCAAATTTGATAAAAACATTAATCTTCACATCCAAGAAGCTCAACAAACTCCAAGTAGAATGAAGAAATCAATACCCAGACAAATCAAAATCAAATTGTCTGAAGTCAAAAACAAAGAGATCATCCCTGGCTGCTGTGGCTCAGTGGAATGAGTGCCAGCCTGGGAACCAAGGAGTTGTCAGTTCAATTCCCAGTCAGGGCACAGGCCAGGTCCTCAGTAGGAGGTGTGCAAGAAGAAACCACACATTGATTTTTCTCTCCCTCTCTTCTCCTTCCTTTTTCTTCTCTACAAAAATAAATAAAATCTTAAAAAAAAGAGAGATCATCCCGTAAGTAGCAGAAAAGAAGGAACCCGCTGTGTATATGGACTTCTGAATAAAATTAACAGTTGATTTATCATCAAAAACCATGAAGGAAGGCCATAGGCAATGAGATTATACATTTAAAGTGATTAATAAAAAAACTGTTAACCAAAAATTCCATATTCAGCAAAATTGTCCTTCAAAAATGAAAGAGAAGTTAACAGTTTTCAGATAAACAAAAATTGAGAGAATATATCATTAAAAGACCTGCCTTAGAACAAATAGTATGGGAACAAATGAAAAGTTAGGCTAAAATGAAAGGACACTTATTCAGCAATAAGAAAAGAATAAAACATTGTCATTTGCAACAACATAGAACTAGAAGGCATTATGTTAAGTAAAATAAATAATTCAAAAAAAGACAAATACTATATGAGTTCATTTATAAGGGAAATCTTTAAAAATGAATACACAACATAGAAACAGACCCATATATATAAAGAACAAGCTGATGTTTGCCAAAAAGGAGGGTTAGGGAGATGGGAAAAAAACAAAAACAAGGCAGCCAAGTACCTGAGCAAAATGAGGGTTCTGTTAACAAGGAAGAAGAAAGAAATAACTATTTCTGTAGGTAACTGATAATGTCAAGACCAAACTAGCTCTTCAATCCTCATTGTTATAAAGACAAATAGAGTGTTGCTAAATACATTAATTAATCAATTAATTATTTATCATCTATTCAATTAACATTGAATAGATAACATTACATAAATATTGCTATTATTTTGGAGTGACAAACATAAAACTTATCTGGTACATTTCCAAAGGATTCAGATATGAGCATTTCCTCCAGGTACATGACTGATGTCTGGTTAGAAAGGTTTCAGTGTGCATCTGCCATCAATCTACCTTCTCTAGCCTGTCTGAGTATGCATCATTGCCCTGCTCATCCTGACAGGTCTTCTTATCTATTCAGAGATTAAGCCAGTCTTTCAGTTTCCCAGTTATCCTCATGGAACTTTTAAA
Source organism: Tonatia bakeri (assembly GCA_004024845.1). NCBI lineage: Eukaryota > Metazoa > Chordata > Mammalia > Chiroptera > Phyllostomidae > Tonatia > Tonatia bakeri. The sequence goes on from PVIA01013970.1 coordinate 12,200, forward strand.
GGCTTAATTAAATAATGTTCATAAAGCACTCAGCTGTTCAGGTATCCCTGGATAATATGTACAGCACATTATTATGTGATCATTTTTAATTATGATCATTCTGTCAGAGGCAGGAATGTAAAAAAGAGAGAGGAAGGAAGGAAGGAAGGAAGGAAGGAAGGAAGGAAAAAAGGGAGGGAGGGAGGAAGGGAGGAAGGAAGGGAAAAAAAGGAGGAATGGAGGGGGTAAGAAAGAAAGAAAAAAGGAAGGGTTAGGGATGAAGGAAGGAAGGAAGGACACTTGACGTAATTCAAATCCACATGAAAAACTAAAGACCACAAGTAACCAATATGGCAACCTATATTTACCTATGGTAAAGCCATAGGAACATATAGAAGAAAGCATAAATGTGTTTTTCTTGTAACTCTTTTTTTTCCTACCTAATTTGAAAGACATTCTATAAAGCAATAAATATAATTCTGTGTTGATGAGCATTCTATGTAGGACATCTTCATATGTCATTAATTTATGCCCCAAAATATGTATAGCTAAAGCTGAGAGAATTGAAGGGTGAAATAAACAATTCAACAATAAGATTGGGGGACTTGAATATACCACTTTCAAAAGCAGGTAGAAAAACTGATGTAAGAAAATAGAAGAATTAAACAACACTATTAAACAACTGGACCTAATCAACATTTTTAGAAAATTCCAGCCAATAGCAGAATACATATTTTCCTTCTGAAGCACACATGGAACATTCTCCAGGACTAACCATATGTTAGTTCATAAAAAAAGTCTAAATAAATTTAAAAGAATTGATATTATACAAAACATGTTTTCTGAACAAAATAGAATAAAATTATAAATCAATAACAAAAGGAGGTTTAAGGAATTTACAGATATGAGGAAACTACATAACCCATTCTCAGATACCAATGAGTCAAAAAAGAAATCACATACTAAAAAATTATATAATTCTTTAAGATGAGTAAACTCAAAACCAAACATACCAAAACTTATGGAATGCAGCAAAGTCAGTTTTCATAGGAAAATTTACACATGTGAACATCTGTATTAAAAAAATAAAAACACCTCAAATCAATAACCTAGCCTTCCATCAAAATAATAAAGGTTGCAGTAGAAACTAATGAAATAAAGAACAGAAAAGCAATAGAAAAAGCCAATAAAACAAAAGTTGTTTTTTTGAAAAGATCAACAAAGATGATAAACACTTAGCTAAATTGATTGAGTAAAAAACAGAAAAGACTTAGTTACCAAAATTAGGAATATAAGAGGAGATATTACTGTCTGTATTACAGAGATAAGAAGTAGAAGGTAGGGTCATAGTCAATTATATGTCAAAAAATCAGATGACTTTGATAAAAAGGAAAAAATTGTAGAAAAATACAAACTATCAAAACTGATTTTAGAAAATCTAAATAAAATTGAAACAAATAAAGAGGTAAAATTAGTAATCAAAACCTTCCCACAAAGAAGGGCTCAGGACAGGTTGGCGTCACTGGTAAATTTTACCAAACATTTAAATAATAATTAATACAAATTTTTCACAAACACTTCCCAAAATATGGAAAATATGGGAACACTTCCCAGGTCATTCCAGAAGGCCAAAACCAAAGACAACACAAGACAACTATAGATGAATATTACTTATAGATATAGAAGCAGCAGTCATCAACAAAATACTAGCCAATAGAATCCAGCAATATATTCAAAGAATTATACAGCATGACCAAGTAGTATTTATTCCAGAAATGTATAGTTGACTTAACATCTAAAATCAATTAATACAAGATACCACATCAATATAATAAAATACAAAAGTCACATGATCATCTCAATAGATGAAGAAAAACAATTTGAAAAGTCCAATGCCTTTTCATGATAAAAACATTAAAAAACTAAGTAAACTTCATCTAATAAAGGTATTTAAAAGCCCCACATATAACATCACACTTAATGGCAAAAGAATAAATGCTTTCCCATAAAGTTACAAAAAAGAGAATGCCAGTTATCACCACTTATATTCAACATTGTACTGGATGTCTAGCCAGAACAATTGGGCAAAGAAAGAGAAATTAAAAGTAGTTGGATTAGAAAAAGAGATAGTTACCTCTATTTGCATTTGGCATTATCTTGTATATAGAAATGAATGTACATAAAAACACAAAGAAACTACTAGAACATATTCAGCAATGTTGAAGAATACAAGGTCAACATACAAAAATCAATTGCAGCCCTGGCTGGTGTAGCTCAGTAGATTGAGCATGTGCTGCCAAAGGGTTGTTGCCAAAGGGTTGCCAAAATGTTGCTGGTTCGATTCCCAGTCAGGGCACATGCCTGGGTTGCAGGCCAGGTCCCCAGTAGGGGACATGTGAAAGGCAACCACACATTGATGTTTCTCTCCCTCTCTTTCTCCCTCTCTTACTCTCTCTCTAAGAATAAATAAATAAATCTTTAAAAAAAAATCAATTGCATTTCTGTCCACTAGCATTAACAATCTAAAAATGAAACTAGAAAACCATCCCATTCACAAGTGTCAAAAATAATAAAATTTTATTAAATTTGATTAAACTAGCATGTCTTACAAACTCAAAACTAAAAGACATTATTAGCTTAAGTTTTTAAAGACCCAAATAAACAGAAAGACAGTCCATGTTCATAGATTGGAAGACTTAATACTGTTTAAAGGGCAATCCTTCCCAAATTGATCAAATAAACAATTTAACCTTACACCTAAAAGTACTAGAAAAAGAACAACAAAGCCAAAAGTGAGCAGAAGGAAGTAAGAAAGATTACAACAGAAATAAATTAAATAGAGTCTGAAAAAAAATCAATAAAACTAAGACCTTGTTCTTTGAAAAGATAAACAATTAATAAAACCTTAACCACCCACATCAAGGGAAAAAAGAGAAGACCCAAATAAATAAAATCAGAAATGAAAGAGAAGTGACAACTGACACCACTGAAATATGAAATATAATAAGAAAATACTATGAACAATTGTACACTAACAAATTGGAAAATATGAAAGAAATGTATAAATTTCAGGAAACATACAATCCTCTGAGACCAAATAAAAAAGAAACAAAAAATCCAAACAGACTGATTACTGCTAAAAGTAGTAATAAAAAACCTACCAACAAGCAAAATTCCTGAACTGGATGGTTTCACATGTGAATTTTATCAGACATTCAAAAATAATTAATACTTATCCTTCCCAAACTAATTCACAAAATTCACAAGAAGTGAGGATCACAAGCTCATCTCATGAGGCTAGCATTATCCTGATTCCAAAACCAAAAATATTTCAAAACAGAAAATTATAAGCCAATATCCTCAATGAACATAAATGCAAAAATTCTCATATAATATTAGCAAACTGGATTCAGCAATACATTAAAAATATCATACACCTGCAAAGCTTCTTTTGAGAAATCAGCTGACAGTGTTATGGGAACTCCCCTATAGGTAACTAACCACTTTTCTATTACTACCTTTAAGATTCTCTCTCTGTCTTTAAACTGGCATTTTAATGATGATGTGTCTTAGAGTAGGCCTCTTTCCATCCATCATAATTGGGACTTTATGTGGTTCCTGAACTTGCATGTCTATTTCCTTCACCAAACTAAGGAAGTTTTCTTTCATTATTTTTTCAAGTAGATTTCCAGTTTCTTACTCTTTCTCTTCTTCTTCTGGCAGCTCCATGACATGAATGTTGGGGCACTTGAAGTTGCCACAAAAGTTGCTTACACTAAGCTTTTGGGATTTTTGTAGATTCTTTTTTCTTCGTGTTCTGCGTGGTTGTGGGGGTTTTTTTTGGGGGGGGGAGGTGCTTCCTTATATTCCAAATCCTTGATTTTATTCTTAACCTCATCCACTCTACTGTTGATTCCCTGTAAATTGTTCTTTATTTCAACTCATGTATCCTTCATTTCTGACTGCATCTTTTTTATGCTGTTGAGGTCCTCACTAAGTTCCTTAAGCATCCTTATAACCATTGTTTTAAACTCTACATCTGATAGATTGCTTATCTCCAATTCATTTATTTCTTTTTCTGGAGTTTTAATCTGTTCATCCATTTGGGCCATATTTCTTTGTCTCGTTTTGGCAACCTCCCTAAGTTTGTTTCTGTGTATTAGGTAGACCTGCTATGACTCCCTATCTTGGTAGCATGGCCTAACTTTGCAGGCTAGAAGGGATTGGAAAGAAATATTCAAAGTCATGAAAAGCAGGGGCTTATAGCCAAGATTGCTCTACCCAGCAAAGATATCATTTAGAATCAATGGGCAGAAAAAAAAGCTTCCCAGACAAGGAAAAACTAAAGGAGTTTGACGTCTCCAAACCATCATTATATGAAATGTCAAAGGGACTTATTTAGGAAAAAGAATATCAAACTATGAACAACAAAATAGCAAAAATACATATCTATCAACAATTGAATCTAAAAAACAAACTAAGCAAAAAAAAACAGAGACAGAATCATGGACAGTGTTTTCACAGTTCCCAGAAGGGAGGTAGGTGTGAGGGAATGGGTAAAGAGATGAAGGGCTGAAGAAGTACAAATAGGTAGTACAGAGTAGCCATGGGGATGTAAAGTATAATATATGAAATGGAGTAACTAGAGAACTTATGTGCATGACCCATGGACATGAACAATGAATAGTGTGGAGACTGCCTGAGGGAGAGGGGCTGCTGGGTGGAGGGTGACAACGTGGAAATATTGGTAAAATTGTAATGGCATAATAAATAAAGTATATTTTTAATTAGATATTAAAATTAAAAAGTAAAAAAAATCATACACCATGATCAAATGAGATTATTCCTGGATGCAAGGTTGATTTAATATCTAAAAATCTATTGCCATTATATACCACATTAAAACATGAAGATTAAAACCTTATGATAATATCACTAGATATAAAAAAAGCATATAACAAATTTTAGCATTCATTTATGAAAAAAAATTTCAGCAAGAGGGAATAAAGGAAACATACCTCAGTGTAATAAAGGCCATATATGATATACCCATTGGTAATATCATACTCAACAGTGAAAAGCTAAAAGCATTTTCCTTAAGATTAGAAACATAACAAGGATGTCCACTTTTACCACTTTATTAACATAATATTGGAAATCTCAGTCACAGCAGTCAGAAAACAGAAAATAAATAAATAAAAGGAATCCAAATTGGAAAGAAAAAAGTAAAACTGTTATTATTCACAGAAGACATGACACTGTATGGAGAGAAGCATTAAGACTCCACCAAAAAAAAAGACTACTAAAACAGATAAATGAGCCCTGGCTGGTATGGCTCAGTGGACTGAGTGCCAGCCTGTGGATGGAAAGGTTGTCAGTTTAATTCCCAACCAGGGCACATGCCTGGGTTGGAGGCCAGGTCCCCATTGGGGGACCTAACAGAGACAACTGATCGCTGTTTCTCTCACACATCATGTTTCTCTCCCTCTCTTATTCCCTCCTTTCCCCTCTCTCTAAAAATAAATAAATAAATGACTCAAAAAAAAAAGACAGATAAATGAGGGTGAGCAATGGGAAAAAGTAATGACAACTGTAACTGAACAACAATAAAAAATAGATATATGAGTTTAGTAAAGTAACAGGATACAAAATTAATATTGAGAAATTGGCTGCATTTTTATATACCAATAAAGAACTATCAGAAACAGAAATGAAAAACAATCTCATTTACAATTGCATCAAAAAAATGCCTTAACTGAGGAGAAGAAAACAAAACTGTAGTCAGAAAATTTTAAGACACTGGAGAAAAAAAATTTAAAAAGCAAATAAATGTAAGCATATACCATGCTCAAGTATAGAAAGAATTAACATCATAAAAATGTCCATACTTCCCAAAGCTATCTATAGATTCGATTCAATCCCTAAATACTAGAGGCAGTTTTCACAAAACTAGAGCAAATAATCCTAAAAGTTATATGGAACCACAAAGCAATCTTGAGAAAGGAGAAAAAATGTTGGAGGTCTCACACTATCTGATATCAAGCTATATTACAAGGCTATAGTATCAAAATAGCATGGTCTGACATAAAAAAATTACAGATCAAGAGAACAGAATAAAAGGCCCAGAAATAAACCAATGCCTTACAGCCAATTAACATGTAACAGAGGACCACAAACAGACAATGGGGTAAACACAGTCTATTCCATAAATGGTGTTGAAAAACCTGGTCAGGCCCTAGCTCAGTATACTGAGTGCCAGCCTGAGAAACCAAAGTGTCACCAGTTTGATTCCCAGTTAGGGCACATGCCTGGATTGTGGGCCAGGACTCCGATAGAGGGCGATTGGGAGGCAGCCACACATTGAGGGTTCTTTCCCTCTGTCTCCCTCCCTTCCCCTCTCTCAAAATAAATAAATAAAATCTCTTTTTTTAATTTATAAAAAGAATAAACTCAAAATGGATTAAACACTTAAGTATAAGTCGTGACACCATACAAGTCCTAGAGGAAAACATTGGCAGGAAAATCTCACATATTCCACACAGCAATATTTTCACCAATATGTCCCCTAGAGCAAGGGACATAAAGTGAAGAATAAACAAGTGCAATCTCATCAAAATAAAAGACTTCTGTACTGCTAAAGAAAATAGCATTAAAATGAAAGGAGAACCAACCATATGGGAAAACATATTTGCAAATGATACTTAGGACAAGGGTTTGATCTCCAAAATATATAAAGAACCCACATGACTCCACTCCAGGAAGACAAACAACCCAATTTAAAAATGGGCAAAGGACTTGAACAGACACTTCTCCAGGGAAAACATACAGAGGACCCAGAGACATATGAAAAGATGTTCAGCATCACTGGCCATCAGACAGATGCAAATTAAAACCACAATGAGATACCACTTCACATCAGTCAGAATGGCCATTGTAACAAATCAACAAACAACAAGTGTTGGAGAGGGTGTGGAGAAAAGGTGCACTGTTGGTGGAAATGCAGACTGGTTTACCCACTGTGGAAAACAGTATGGAATTTCCTCAGAAAATTAACAATGGAACTACTTTTTGTCCCGACAATTCCACTGCTGGGATTACACCCTAAGAATCCTGAAACACCAATCTAAAAGAACCTATGCACCCCAATGTTCATAGCACCCAAATTTACAATAACCAAGTGCTGGAAGCAACCTAAGTGCCCATCAGTAAATGAGTGGATCAAAAAACTGTGGTACATGGAATTCTACACAGCAGAAGGAATAAAGGAGCTCTTCTTTTCTTTGGGACAGTGTGGATGGAACTGGAGAACATTATGCTAAGTGAAATAAGCCAGTTGGTGAAAGACAAATACCATATTATCTCACCAATCAGTGAAACCTAATCAACAAAACAAGGAAGCAAAAAATATATAACTAAAAACATTGAAATTAAGAACAATCGGACAGTAACCAGAGGGGAGGTGGGAGGGGATAATGGGTGAAAAAAGGGGAGGGGTTTTCAGGAACATGTACAAAGGACACCTGGACAAAAGCAAAGCAGGGTAGGATCAAGGGTGGGAAGTGGGGATGGCTGAGGTGGGGGGAGTGGTAGCTGGGGGGAATGCAGACAACAATAAAAAAATATTAAAAGAATACATTAAAACATAAAAAACTAAAAAAAAAATAAAAACGTAAATATAAGACCTGAAACCATAAAACTCTTAGAGGAAAACAGGGGAAAGGAGGGGAAGAGTCATCGAGGAACATGTATAAAGGACCCATGGACACAGCCTAAGGGGGTAGGATTGAGAGTGGGCAGTGTGGCGGGGCAAAGTGGTGGTGGGAAAATGGAGACAACTGCACTTGAGCAACAATAAAAAGAAGAAGAAGAAGAAAACATAGGCAGCAAACTCTTTGACACTGTTTTTAAGAATATTTTTTTCATATATCTCCTCAGGAAAGGGAAACAAAATAAACAAATGGGACTATATCAAACTAAAATGTTTTTGTACAAAAAAAGAAACCATCAATAAAACAAAAATACAACTTACTGAATGGGTAAAGGTATTCACTGATGATACATCTGATAAGGGGTTAATATCTAAAATTTATTTTAAAAACTTATACAACTTAGCACAAAAAAATACAATATGGGCAGAGGATCTGAATAGACACTTTATCAAAGAGGACATACAGATGGCCAAAAGACATATGAAAAGATGCTCAACATTGCTAATCATCAGAGAAATACAAATTAAAACCACAATGAGATGTCACCTCACTCCCGTTAGAATGGCTATCATCAATAATTAAAACCACAAATGTTGATGAGGATATAAACAAAGGGGACCTTTGTTAACTGTTGGGGGGACTGAAAATTGGTATGGGCACTATGGAAAATAATATGGAGGTTCTTCAAAAAATTAAAAGTAAATGTGCCTTATGATCTAGCAATCCTACTTCTGGGTATTTATCTGAAGAAACCCCAAACACTAATTTGAAAAGACATATGCATCCTTATGTTCATTGCAGCATTATTTACAATGGCCAAGAAATATAAAGAACCTAAATGTCCATCAGTAGGTAAATGGATGATAAAGATGTGGTACATATATACAATGGAATATTGCTTGTCCATAAAAAAGACTGAAATCTTACCACTTGCAATAACATGGATGGACTTAGAGAGTATTATGCTAAATGAAACAAGTCAGACAGAAAAAGACAAATACCACATGTATTCACTTATATATAGAATCTACAAAACAAAATAAACAAACAAAAGAGAAACAGAGTCATAATTACAGAGAACAAATTGGTGGTCGCCAGGTGAAAGGGGGATTGAGGACTAGGTGAAAAGGGTGAAAGGATTAAGAAATACAAATTGGCAGTTACAAATAGTCAAAGGTGTCGGGAGCCGACCAACAGGTGATCTTTGACATAGTTAGGTCGGATGAGATGCATCTGCACAGCAGAGGCGACTGTGGCTGGATCTCCTGTCTATCTCTTCCTGTATGCCTGTCCCTGCTAGCAATAGGTGGTGAGATTTTTAGATCCCTGTGTGTTATAATAAAAAATCTGCACGATGCCTCTGATTCTGCGCAGTGATTTGTTGATCACAGAATAGAGACCCCTAGTCAACCCTAATGTTGCCTGTTTCCCTCACCTGGGAAGGACAAAATTAAACTATGGGCAGACCAACTGCCAGAACACTGAAGGAAGCTGTTGCTAGGAACGTTTCTTAGGGAGTCACCACCTGAAAGCTTAAGATTTATTAGAGCCACTACCCCTCCCATACCCTGGACAGGAGTGTATAGAAACAAGGAATTCTAGTTGAAAATAATAATTTCAATACATGGAAACAAATACAAAATATGCCCCCCAAGATGTATAAATCAAAAATATATAGGCAAAAAATTAGTTATTTGATTGAGATAAATTTAATTTTAATGGATAATAGTTGATTTCTATGTATTTATAAATCACCCCTTGCATCCTTTTAATTTAGACCAATTCCTAAAATTTTAATAGATACCTAGTTACTAATTGGCACCTGAAAGTTTGTGACCATATAGCTTCGTTGATTAACTGATTAATGACGCTCTTGGTCAAAATAACCTTTGTTTAATATGGTTGATTTGTGGGACTTCCTGTACTTTCTGGTTATTTCTTTGTTTACTATGATTAATCTGTAAAACCTTCTGTGTTTTTAGAAAATTATTTCTGTGGTAACTGTTTCTGTTTTAATAATCACACTATGCATTGAAGGTTGTATAACCTTCCCTATAAAAACAAAGATTGATTTTTCTCGGAGAGTCAGTCGGGCCCAAAAAGCCTGGCTGTCCTCCGGCACCCCACTTAGTGTCTTGCTTCAGTTGCTTCGCCTTAGCCAGGCATTCTTCAGGGACCCTGAGACCCCACTGAGGCTGGACCCCGGCACAAAGGGATATAATATACAACATAGGGAATATAGCCAATCATATTATAGTAACAATATTATTGCAATATTGAATTATCGGGGGACCACTTCATAAGTTATATAAATGTTCAACCACTAGACATTTTTATAATTGTATATCACCTATACATCTGAAACTAATGTAATATTGAATATCAACTATAATTTAAAATGTTTTTAATTTTAAAAAGGTAAACGTATTTAAAAGTCAAAAAGTCACTGAAATGTACATTTTAAATGAATGTGCATAGAATGTGAATTGTATCTCAATAAAATGAAAAATGTAGTAATGAACATTTTTATGCATGTCATGTGTGATTACATAAACGAATTTTCTTTAAGGATAGATTCCCAAATATGGGATTGTTGTGTCAAAGTTATTTGAATTTATTCCCTAATTTTAGATATTGTCATATTGTTTTCCAGAAGTGGTATATTCACACTCCCAGCAACAATGTATCAGAGAATTTATTTCTCTGAATTCTGTCTGTCTCACTCTTTTCAAATTTTGCCAATCTGTTGGGTCAAAACAATATCACAATTTAAATTGCATTTCCCTATTTCATTGAGCTTCTTTTCATATTGATGTGTAACTTGGATTTTCCTAACTATGAATTGCCAAATTGTGTGTTTTGCTTATGTTTCTATTAGGTAGTTTGTCTTTAGTATTTATAAGAGTTCTTTGTACATTTTACATATGAGTATTAACCTTTTATCTATCTTCTGCTTACAGATTTTACCCCTTTTATGTGGTATCTGTATTTTTAAATGTCAATGTACATTATTATAATATTGACTTGGACACCAGCCTGCAGTGTCTGCGGCATTCTGGACGAGATAAATTCACACAAACTACCAAGTCCTGTGGAGGAAAAGGGATAGCATGGCTATTCTCTCAAGGGGAGAGCCTTGCCACTCTCTCAAGAGGAGAGCACCCTGACCCTTGCCTTGACAGGTTTTTATTGGCTTTCAATTTGCACAGGAATACAGGTAAAGATCATTAATCATTGTCAGACAGTAAGGATCAAACAATAGATAGTATACAAAGAACTACGAGGGCTTATTCTGAGTCAGGTTCTGTTAGCTAAAGGGCTGCAAAACTTTGGGAAACAAACTCATTTCCTTCTTGGACCCTTAATTGAGAGCATTCTTATCAGAACAGGTTTCAAAGGATTTTATGTATTCTTTATTACCTGATCACCCTGGGGAACCCGCCCTTTCCAGCACAGGGCTGCACCACCCTCTGTCATTGTTTCAGGCTTAAGTCAGGCAGGGGAAGTAAGGCAGCCAAGAGATTAGGAGACTTCTTGCAGATAGAATGAAGACTCATGCTATGTCAAAGCCGAGGGGTGAGGATCCATCACCCCCTTTTGCTATAGTCCCCCAAGTCCTTCCCTGGGGCCTCCCTGTGATCATGCCTGTCTTAGGTCATTCCACCTTTGAGGAATCTTACCCATCATTGGCTAACTGATCATGCACTGGGGACCAGGCAGGGTGAAGTGAAGTGGCCAGAGGTGGTGCTCCTATCAGAGAGATAAGCTTAGTCTCCTTAGTGGCTTGTGGTCTGAAGGTCACTCACTCAGCCTTTGCCATGGGGGGGGTTACAGCTCCTGAAACCAGGCAGGGTGGTTCCCAACACAATATGACTTGAATAATTTATAAAAGCAAGAAATATGCAAGACTATTTCATAACTCCTCTTTCCTTAAACCTTCATACCCTCCCATCTCCTTAGTTTCATTCTACAAATACAAACCGTTCAAAAAGACAGTCTTCCTCATCCCACTACCAAATACACCAACCTGCCTGAATCTGTACCTACATACACCATGGCTTCAGTTTTCAAAGTAGTCAACCTCCCTTGTGATCCAAGGACCACCCTTTCATAGTTCCTTAAAATTTGAATTCAAACTTCTGGTTTTGTACCATCACTTACCATGATACCAACTTACTGGGAGTTAAGAAATGCCAACTGAGTTGAATTAACAGGTTTGGGTCAAGACAGATTAGTGACTACTCAAAGAATAAATCCATTTCCTGAAATTAGTGGGACTGATTTGATCTAGTCTCATCAAAGTTCTAGAGCTGTGTTTTTCACACTTTGTCTCAGGACCTCTTTACACATTTAAAACTTTTTGTTGCAGTGAATAAGAACCCTCCCCCCTTATTTTTATATTAAATGCCCTGTTCCAAACTAATTGGTTTGCTACTGAATCTCTTGTGTTTTCTGTGTATACAAGCATTCCATTTGAAATTTAAAAATTCTATTTTTTATTAATAAATCTTTAAAAATATTGAACATTAAAAATTATAGAATATATCGAACTAATTCCTGATTTTAGGATAGGTATTCTTAATATTTCAAAATGTAAATAATTTTAATGACAGCTTTTTTCAAAGAAAAGAGATTTCAAAACAATAATTTATGAAGATTTGGGTAGGTACAATAAAATATAAGTAATAAGTAAAAACACAGAAGCACTAAGAACTGAGTTTTCCTCTGAAAATGCATACATGTACACATTAATCCTACTAATTTAGAACATTCTAGAAAATATAAGAATAGATTAATACACATTCCATTAGACATCTGAGCAATGTTGTCTTCACATGCCATGTATCCCCTGAAAAGCCATCATACAGTAATGCGAAGATGATAGTGAAAAGAGTCAATATTGTCTTAATACTACTGTGAAAATAGTTTTGACCTCCCAGACCCCCTGAAAGGGTCTCAGAGACCCCAGAATTCACAGACCACATTCTGAGAACATTTTGAGATGACTTCCCTTAGAAGCTTCAGGGATACTGGATTGAACTGGTCCTATAAGTGAAATCCAAGGAATAAAAGAAAATCAAGGCATAGGGTACCTGTGCTTGCATTTGAGGTTATAAATGGGCTTCAGGAGCTTGAGTCTCTGAACAAGAAAAGTGTGATAAATGTTCATATGCTATTGGGATTTCTGAAGCTTTAGGCTTCCAAAACAGAAAAGGCATCCATGGGCAGTCCACACATCATCATTGCTTCTGTGCAGCTCTCCTTCAGTTTCTGGGGGCAGTTCAACTGCTTTGTCAATCACACACATAGGCACACTAGGCTGGAGATGAATCATAAACGTTTGAACTACATTGGCTCAATGATGGAGACATCATGGCTCCAGACTGCTGAACTTTGTGCATTTCAGAAACATCCCATAAGGCATACCCAAGGCTCTGAGTGATGCACACCACATTTATCTACTTACCATACACACAAAAAAACATGTCTGAAAAGGACTTCAACTTCTTCCCAGTAAAAGAGATGGTGTGAATGGTGTTCACAATACAAATCTGCCTTTCTCCCTTACTTGAAATGGACTTCCTACTGCTCATTACAGAACTTTTTAGTGTTCAGAGAGATTTTCTTAACAATTGATATCAAATACCACCTCTACTTTCTTACTCTTAAACAGGAAGGTATGAGGATAAGGTCCAGCACATGACATCAGTCCCATGCTTCAAGAGCACTTCAAATAATAATATTAATAGCAGAGGTAGTGAAAATAGTGGTAATGCATCACCTTATGAAGTACAGGCTTGGTTGGTAAGTGTTAGCATTTAATTGAGCACATACTTTATACAGCATTGTATTTGACCCAAAAGATGACAGAAACTGACATGTGAGCCATTATTTTTAAGCACTATTTGCCTTTCTGTTTCATAAACCTGCATTACTTTGCTAGAGCTACCATAACAAAATACCACAGATGGGGTGACTTCAATAACAGTAAGTTATTTCCTCTGAGTTCTGTAGGCTGGAAGCCCAAGATCAAAGTGTCAACAAGGTTGTTTCTTCTGAGGTTTCTCTCCTTGTTTTGTATATGGGTGTTTCTCTCTGTGTGTTCACACAAACTTCCCTCTGTGTGTGGGTCCTAATCTCTTCTCTAATGACACCAGTCAGATTGGATTAAGGAACACTATATGACTTCATTTTTATCTTTTTTAAAGTATTTTATTGACTATGCTATTATGGTTGTCCCATTGTTTCTCCCCTCCACCCTGTACCTCCATCCCACCATCATACCCCCTGTACCTCCATCCCACCATCATACCCCACCCTAGTTCATGCCCATGGGTTGTACATACGGTTCTTTGGCTTCTCCTTTTCCCATTCTATTCTTAACCTCCCCCTGTCTATTTCATACCTATGATTTATACTTCTTATTCTCTGTACCTTTACCCCCATCCCTCCCCTTCCCCCTCCCCACTGATAGTCCTTCATGTGATCTCCATTTCTGTGAATCTGTTCATGTTCTAGTTGTTTGCTTAGTTAGTTTTTGTTTTGTTTTTGTTTGACTTCATTTATCTTAATCACTACTTTTTTAATTTTATTAAATTTATTGGGATAACACTAGTTAATTAAATTACATAGGTTTCAAGTGTACAATTCTATGACATATCATCTATATATTGTATTGTGTGATCACCATCCAAAGTCTAGTCTCCTTCAATCACCATATATCAGACCCCATTTACCCTTTACTATCTCCCCCAGTTCCCCTCTGGTAACCACGATACAGTCGTTTGTGTCTATAAGTTTTCTTTAAAGATTTTATTTACTTTTCTTTTTAGACAGAGAAGGGAGGGAAAAAAAGAGGGAGAGAAACATCAATGTGTGGTTTCCTCTCACGCACCTCCAATGGGGGCATGCAACCCAGGCATGTGCCCTGACTGGGAATCAAACCAATGACCCTTTGGTTCACAGGCTAGCACTCAGTCCACTGAGCCACACCAGCCAGAGCATGTCTATGAGTTTTGTTTATTTTTCTTGTCTATCCATTTGCTTTCTGTTTATTTTTAAATTTATTTCTAGACAGAGGGGAAGGGAGGGAGAAAGTGAGGGAGCAAAACATCCATGTGTGGTTGCCTCTCACACGCCCTGCACCAGGAAACCTGGCCCACAACCCAGGCATGTGCCCTGACTGGGAATCAAACCAGCAACCCTCTGGTTTGTAGGCCAGCACCCAATCCACTGAACCATACCAGCCAGGGCTGTTGCTTTCTGTTTTATATCCCACATATGAGTAAAATCATATGGCTCTTGACCTTTTTTATCTGATTCATTTCACTCATCATGATAATCTCAAGATCCATTCATGTTGTTGCAAATGACAGTTTCCATGTTTTCTTATAAATGAGTAGTATTCCATTGTATATATGTAGCACTTAAAAGGTCCCACCTCCAAAAATGGTCACCTTCTAAAGTACTGAGGATTAGGATCCCAGCATATGAATTTAAGGGAACATGATTCAGCCAGGACCATTATCTCTCCTGCTATCCATTTGTGATCCCTTGAATTTTTTCATCTTACTCACCTCTGAGTCTACAGCACTTAGCAAAGGTTCCTTGAGCATAGCAATGGTTCAATGCATATTCCTTAAAAATATAAATATTTTATAAATATTTACTTGTAGAGCTACCAGCATCATAAAGATAAAAGTTAGTAAAACCTAGAAATCTTATATTGAAGTGACCCAGCTCTATAACAGCATGATAACAGTCATTTATTCTCATACAAAACACCCCAAAGCATTAGAGCCAAAAGATTATCACATGATAGAATTATTAAGCCTTAAATTATTTTTTTCATGGTAACAAAATTATTCTATGAATTTACTCAATATCTTTATTCTTATTTTAAAGATAAAAGAACTAAATAAACTTTTAAAGTATCATTTTCAGAATGAGGTTTAGGATCAATTTACAAAGTTGCTAAATGTTGAGTAAAGTTCATTTTATTTATTTTTTTATTTTTAAGTATTTTTAATTGATTATGCTATTACAGTTGTCCCAATTTTTCCCCTTTTATCCCCCTTTCACCCTGGCCCCCTAGCCCTCTAGCATCCCCCCACCCCGCTTAGTTCATGTCCATGGATTGTACATATAAGTTCTTTGAGTTCTCTATTTCCTATACCATTTTTTATCTCTCCTCATCTATTTTATGCCTACTAATTATGCTTCTTCTTCCCTGCACCTTTTCCCCCCTATTCCTCCCTTCCCCCTCCCCAATGAAATCCCTATGTGTTATGTCCATTTCTCTGATTCTATTCCTGTTCTGGTTGTTGGCTTAGGTTTTGTTTTCATTGTTTTTCTTTTCTTTTAGGTTCATTTGTTGACAGTTGTGAGTTTGTTGTCATTTTACTACTCATATTTTTTAGTCCCTTTAATGATTCATATAATAAGGGCTTGGTAATGATAAACTCCTTTAATTTGACCTTATCTGGGAAGCACTTTTTCTGTCCTTCCAATACAAAGAAAGCTTTGCTGGATAGAGTAATCTTGGATGGTGGTCCTTGCCTTTCATGACTTGGAATACTTCTTTCCAGCCCCTTCTTGCATGCAAGGTTTCTTTTGAGAAATCTGCTGATAGTCTAATGGGAATACCTTTGTAGGTAACTGTATCCTTTTTTCTTGCTGCTTTTAGGATTCTCTCCTTATCTTTAATCTTGGGTAACTCAATTGAGATTTGCCTTAGTGTGTTCCTCTTTGGGTCCAACTTCTTTGGGACTCTCGGGGTTTCCCAGACTTTCTGGAAGTCTGTTTCCTTTGCCAAATTGGGGGAGTTTTCCTTCATCATTTGTTCAAATAAGTTTTCAATTTCTTGCTGTTGTTGTTCTTCTTCTGGCACCCCTATAATTCAGATATTGGAACATCTCAAGTTGTCCCAGAGGTTCCTAAGCCTCTCTTCATTTTTTGAATTCTTGTTTCTTCCTTTTCTTCTGAATGGATATTTATTTCTTTCTCTTGTTCCAAATTGTTGCTTTGAGTCCTGGTTTCCTTCCTGTCACTGTTGGTTCCCTGAATATTTTGCTTTATTTCACTTTGGGTGTCCTTTGTTTTTTCATTTTTCAACCAAGCTCAATCAGATCTGTGAACATTTTGATTACCAGGGCTTTAGATTCTCCATCAGATAGGTTGGCAATCTCCTCATCACTTAGTTCTGAGATTTTGCTCTGTTCTTTCATTTGGGCCATATTCTTTGTCTTGGCACAGCTGCTAGGTTGTAAGGGCCTGGGGCCTTTGGTATTCAC
>PVIA01013971.1:0-29201 GCA_004024845.1 Tonatia bakeri
AATGTGTGGCTGTGAACAGCCAGCCGCCCTGCACCCCTCACTGGGTCTGCTTGTCGCCTCCGGCGCCCAGGGTCTGCTACCGGTCCGTCAGCTGCCTTCTGTGCCCTGCGCACCCGCGTCTGCCAGCCACCGCTCTTTCCTGCCGGGACCCCTCTCCAAAGGCCTCCGACTCCGCCCCTCCTTACCGGTCTGGATGTACAGTAGTCCGACTTCCGTTCAGTTCATTTCTCTCTGTTCTGGTTGTTTTTTGTTTCTCAATTTTTGTTGTCCTTAGTTTTGGTTGCACGAGGAGGCACAGTGCGACTACCTATGCCTCCATCTTGGCCGGAAGTCCACATATCTATAACTTTTAACTGGTTTCATGGATATGTTAAATAGCTGTGGCCATGCTTTGAGCCAGGGGGATGTAAGTGACTTCCACACAGGATGTAACTGGGAGGCAGCTCCCCCTGGTTATAGCGCCTGCGTGAGAGCTTGGAGAAGATTGGCTCCTTGCCATGGGGCCACACCTGCCCAGACTTATGATGGCAGCCCAGGAAAGCTGGAAGAATATGGGAATGCTGGCAGGTGTAACTGATTGTAGGAGGAGTCGGAAATAGGGCTGCAGAAGAAGATTGGCTTGGGGATTTAAACCCAGGCATGGCAGTCAGAGGAGGGGAGAATCACATGGCTTTGGCAGAGTGGGGACCCCGCAGCTTTGGTGTGCTCCCTTTTGCCATGTGGCTTAGGCAGCAGGAGAGACTTTGCCTGGAAGGAAAGGGGTGAAAGGACTTTTGCTGGTGGGCCATGAGAAGGTGCCACACTGCTTGGGATTAACTGGAGATCATGGTGGCGACACAGCTGATGGTGCTGGGAACCCGAATCACAAACTTCTACTTCTTTTCCTGAGATGTGATACCCCAGACTAGGGCAGGGGAGAAGGAAGGACTGTGTGCATCTGTGGGTATTCTAAAGGACTTTAGTATTTTAATGAAGACGTTAAGTCACTACTCTAAGTCTGTATAACCTTTAAATAAATATTTCCTTTCCTTTTCACAAATCTCTGGCAGTGGGCATAGTGAACCTAGTGGGGAGTCCTTTTGGTAATAGTGTATTGTACATCTTCCCTGGCTCTGTTCTGTAATACAATGTCAAACATCCCACTAGTTTGATGTGCCCTCTTTTCTCTTACTTTTATAATAAAAAATGTAAAGAAATCAATGACATTTTATTACCTAGATATGTACATTTTCTATATTAGTGATCACAAACTTGGACCTGCTCAACAATTTTAAAAGCTTATTGAAAGGGCTGCTGCATAATTAGGGTTATTGTGTAAGGACTTTTTTGCTTATCTGTGGTGGTGGATATCAAGAAAATTATGCATGGACCTTTTTTCTTCCCGCTCATCACTTTTTGTTAGTGTTTGTGTACTTAATGTGCGTCCCAAGACAACTCATTCTCTTCCAGTGTGGTGCAGAGACTCTGTTTTAGTTTAAGCTTACTTTTTTAACTTTTGCAAAATAATGATAGAAAAGTATGTTGGCTGTCTCAAAAACTAAAATCTTTTTGCAGTTTGAAGAAACAAAAGAGGACTTTTGAAAGAGGAATCTCATAAATTTCATTGTAAATCATGTTCATCTGAGACAATTAACAAGTAAAATTAATGAAGTATTAAACTCCTATACTAGTCATGATTAATACTTTCTCATAATTACTAAAATGCATTTCACAATTCTTGTAAAACCATGTTTATATTTTATTTTATTTTTTTTAAGATTTTATTTATTTTTAGAGATGAGAAAGAGAGGAAGAGAAACATCAATGTGTGGTTGCTTCTCACACTCCCCTCCCCTACTCTGGGACCAGGCCTGCAACCTACGCATGTGCCCTGACTAGGGATGGAATAAGTAACCTTACACTTCATGGGACAATGCCCAGTCAACTGAGCCACAGCAGTCAGGACTAAAGTTTACCTTTTTAAAGTGTATAGTTTACTGGTTTTGGTCCTTGGTATATTCACAAAGTTGTACATCAATCACCATGACCTAATTCCAGAACATTTCCATCACCCCAAAGAAAAAAAAGCCTATACTCATTAGCAGTCACTTCTATTCCCTCCCTACACCCCAAGCCCCTGGAAATACTAATGTAATTGTTGTCTCTATGGATTTGCCTATCCTGGATAAACCACATGTAAAGTTTTTGTTTAATCTGATTAATTTCTGGGTTCTATTTTACAGACAGCTTTTCTGGTCAGAAAAATTTTTTAGAGATTTTATTTATTTATTTTTAGACAGAGGGGAAGGGAGGGAGAAAGAGAGGAAGAGAAACATCAATGTGTGGTTGCCTCTCACACACCTGCCCCCGACCCTGCCATAGGAGACCTGGCCTGCAACCCAGGCATGTGCCCTGACTAGGAATTGAACAGGTGACCCTTTGGTTTACTGGCTGGTACTCAATCCACTGAACCACATCAGCCAGGGCAGAAAAAATTTTTTAAAAGCAAAACATAGTCCCTGACCCCCCAAAGTTATTTTATGTTCAGATGATTTATTTCAGCTTCTGTTAATCAAAGCCAAATTTCTTATTAGACACCAGGGGGACATTACTACCAACCTTACAGAAGCAAAAAAGATTATTTCTGTTGTATTCCATTGTGTTCTGTTGTATTTAAAGGAATACAAGGAACAATTGTGTGACAGTGAATTAGATAACTTAGATGGAATGGAAAAAACCCTAGAAAGACAAAAACTACCAAATTTCAAGAAGAAATAGAAAAATCTAAATAGACCTGGGGGAGGTAAAGAGATTGAATGTGTAATAACAAAAACCTTCTGTAGCGATTTTCAAACCTCGCTTAAAACACCCGGCTGTCTGACTGAAGCATGCAGAACCTAGCCTTCTCCCGGCTGGCTATGGACACGCTTAAACATACTTGCTGTTGCATGCAGAACCCGGCTCTCCCGGCTATGGACACGCAAAAAAACTACTATAGAAATAATCATGCACAGAAACAGTTTTCTTAATGGAAGACAAAGACGGAGCACTCACTCTCCAATTCTTTGAGCCACTCCAGGCTAAACCCTCCTAAGGGGAAGAGCGTCTTTCTTTGTCCCAGTGGGTTTTTATTGAGAAAGTAGACAGTTTGTGGATTGACAGTCTGGCAGAAGGGATCAAAGGGAATAGATGCTAACAGAGTTTCTGTTGTAATTCCGGGCAGAGATTGGAGTTTTATCATATGAAAAGACTACAGGTTTCAAAGGTTTCCTGACTGTGCCTTTAAATTCCAAGTTAATAACATCCTCCAGCAAACAGATCTCACAGGATTTTGCATATTCTTTGTCCCAGGCCTGATTACCCCGGGGATCCGCCGTCTCCGGTCTGAGCTGCCCCTTAGGCTGTTTGCTAAATGCTGGAGATAGAGGCAGCAAGGAGACTTGGATTTCTCACATCTGAGTACAAAGACTCAGGCTAAGAGGGGGCAGGGGTAGATGCCGATCACCCCTTCCTTTCCACAGCCCCTTCATTTATTTCCACAGTCTCATGAGACTTATTCCACAGAGGCCTTTATGAGATCAGAACCTGGTTTAGGTTGCCCCTTCCTTTGAGGAGTCTTACCCGTCATTGGTAACTGATCTAGCATTAAAGGTCAGGCACAGAATATGTAGCGTTCATGCCAGGGGAATAAGTTTTTGTCTCCTTAGTGGCTCCTGATCCGGAGGTTTCTCACTCAGCCTAAGTCACAGGGGGTCACAGCTTCCTGAGACCAGGCAGGGCAGCCCCCAACAGTGGTCCCCAACAACCTTCCACAAAGAGAAGCCCAGGCCCAGATGGCTTCACTGATGAATTTTACCAAATATTTAAAGAAGAATGAATGTCAGTCCTTCATGAGCTCCTCCAAGAAATAGGAAGGAACATTTGCCAATTCCTTCTATGAGGTCAGCATTACCCTGATACCAAAATTAGACAAAGACATGACAAGAAATAAACCTATAGATAAATGTCTCTTATGAATTTAGAGGCAAAAATCTCAACAAATACTAGCAATGGAATCCAGCAACTATAAAAAGAACAATAGACCATGGCCAAGTGAGATAAGCCAGGAATGCAAGATTGGTTTAACATCTAAAAATAAATTAATGTGACTTCCAGCCAAGATGGAAGCATAGGTAGATACACTTTGCCTCCTTGCACAACCAAAAGAAGGACAACAAAATGTTAAAAACAAAAAATAACCAGAACTGCCAGATAATTGAACTGTATGGAAGTTCAACAACCAAGGAATTAAAGAAGACATATTCATCCAGACCAGTGGGAGGGGAGCAGAGATGGACAGCTGTGATGAAGAGAACTCGCAGCAAGGCTGCAGCTGGAGGATGGGGGAAGCTGAGGCAGTGGCTGGTGGAGCACATGGTCCCACATTTGCATGCAAATAAACCAGGAGGAACAACTGGGGAGCAAGATAGACTGCACAACCCAGTTTCCAGTGCAGGGAAATAAAGCCTCAAAACCTCTGACTGCAAAAACCTGTGGGGGTTGAGGTGACAGGAGAAACTCCCAGCCTCACGGAAGAGTTCACTGGAGAGACCCACAGGGTCCTAGAATGTACAGAAACCCACCTACCTAGGAATCAGCCCCAGAAGCAACCAATTTGCTTGTGGATAGAGGCGGAAGTGACTGAAAGCCAAGGCCAGAGCTGAGCAAGTGGCATTGTTCCTTCTTGGACCCTTCCCCCACATACAGCACCACAACACAGTGACTTGGGTAGTCTGACCCTGGTGAATACCTAAGGTTCTGCCCCTAACTGTGTAACAGGCATGTTGAGACAAAAAAATATGGTCCATATGAAAGAACAGATCAAAACTCCAGAAAAAATACAGCTAAGTGATGAAGAGATAGGCAAACCTACCAGATGTGGAGTTCAAAACACTTGTAATCAGGATGCTCACAGGATTGGTTGAGTATGGTCACAAAATAGAGGGAAAAGTGAAGGCTATGAAAAGTGAAATAAAGGAAAATGTACAATGAACCAACAGTGATGGGAAGGAAACTGGGACTCAAATCAATGGTTTGGAGCAGAAGAAAGAAATAAACACTCAACCAGAACAGAGTGAAGAAACAAGAATTTTAAAAAATGAGGAGAGGCTTGGGAACCTCCAGGACAACTTTAACCATTCCAACATCAGAATCATAGGGGTGCCAGAAAGAGAAGAGGAAGAACAAGAAATTAAAAACTTATTTGAACAAATAATGAACAACTTCCCCAATTTGGCAAAGGAAATAGACTTCTGGGAAGTCCAGGAAGCTCAGAGAGTTCCAAAGAAGTTGGACTCAAGGAAGGACACAAAAAGACACATCATAATTACATTACCCAAGATGAAAGATAAGGAGAGAATCTTAAAAGCAGCAAGAGAAAAGGAGATAGTTACCTGCAAAGGAGTGCCCATAAGACTGTCAGCTGATTTTTCAAAAGAAACCTTCCTTGCAATAAAGAAGGGGCTAGGAGAAGTATTCAAAGTCATGAAAGGCAAGGACCTACATCCAAAATTACTCCAGCAAAGCTTTGCTGGAATGGAAAGCTTTCATTTAGAATGGAAATGCAGATAAAGTGCTTCCCAGATAAGGTCAACTTAAAAGAGTTTGTTATGACCACACCCTTGTTATATGAAATGTTCAAGGCACTTATCTAAGAAAAAGAAGAAGATGAAAAATACTAACAGTAAAATGACAATAAATTCACAACTATCAACAACTGAAACTAAAAAACAAAAACTAAGCAAACAACTAGAACAGGAACAGAACCACAGAAATAGAGATAACATAGAGCATTATCAGCCAGAAAGGGAGGTCTGAGAATGGGGGGAAAGGTACAGGGAGTAAGAAGCATAAATTGTAGGTACAAAATAGACAGGGGGAGGTTAAGAAAAGTATGGGAAATGGAAAAGCCAAAGAACTTATAAGTATGACTCATGGACATGAACTAAGGTGGGGGGGGATGATGGTGGGAGGGAGAGTACAGGGCGGAGGGGAATAAAGGGGACAAAAAAATGGGACAACTGTAATAGTATAATCAATAAACTTATATTTAAACAAACAAACAAACAAAACATGTATTTAAAAAAACATAAACAGCCCTGGCTGGTGTAGCTCAGTGGATTGAGTGAGGGCTGAGAACCAGGCATCGCAGGTTCGATTCCCAGTCAGGGCACATGCCTAGGTTGCAGGCCATGTCCCCCAGCAACTGCACATTGATGTTTCTCTCTCTCTCCCTCACTTCCCTCTCTAAAAATAAATAAATAAAATCTTAAAAAAAATAAAAAAACATAAACAATAAACATATTTAAAAAAATAAATATCAGTAATCAAAAAATTCCCAACCAACAGATGTCTTGGACTGGATGCATCACAGGTGAATTTTCCTCAACATTCAAAGAAGAATTAACACCTATTTTTTTTCTCAAACTATTCTAAAAATTCAAGAGGAGGGATGGCTTTCAAGCTCATTTTAGGAGGCCAGCATTACCCTGATTCCAAAACCAGACAAAGACATTATTAGAAAAGAAAGTTACATGCCAATTCCCTATGACCACAGATACAAAATTTCTCAACAAAATATTAGCAAATCAAATCCCACAAACCCAAGTGGGATTTATTCCTGGGATACAAGGTTGGTTCAGTATTTGCAAATCAATTAATGTGATACAGCACATAAACAAAATAAAGGATAAAAATCAAATGATCATATCAATAGATGCATACAAAGCATTTGACAAAATCCAGCATCCATTATGATAAAGAAAAAAATCTCAGCAAAATGGGAATAAAGGGAACATGTTTCAACATAATAAAGGCCATATATGATAAACCCATAGCTAACATCATACTCAATGGTGAAAAGGTAGAAATGTTTTCTTTAAAATCACAAGACAAGAATGTCCACTTTCACCATTTTTATTCAACATAGCATTGGAAGTCCTAGCCACAACCATCAGATGAGAAAAAGAAATAAAAGTTATCCAAACTGGAAAGGAATAAGTAAAACTGTCACTTGCAGATGATATAGAAAGAACCCTAAAGACTCCATCAAAAAGCTATTAGAACTGATTAGTGAATTCAGGAAAGTAGTAGAATACAAAATTAATATTCAGAAATTGGTTGTATTTTTATATACACTAACAAACTATTGAAAGAGATATTAAGAAAACATTCCTATTTAAAATTACATTAAAAATAGTGTATCTGCTCATGTATTGATATGCCAAGTATTTGGAGAAAGCAGCCCAGGAGTTCTGGCCAAGATGGGGGCATAGGTAGAAATGCTTCACTTCCTTGCACAAACAAAAGAAAAACAACAACAAATTTAAAAACAAACAAACAAAAAACCCCAACAACCATAATGCCAGAGATTCAAACTTCATGGAATTCTGACAACCAAGGAGTTAAAGAACTTTCATGCAGACTTGCAGTAGGGGTGCAGACGGGCAGCCAGGGTGAGCAGGACTCACAGTCAAGGAGGGGGCTGGTAAACCGGTCTGTCCTACATTTGTGGGCCGATAAGGTGAGAAGAACAATTGGGAAGTGAGATAGATTGCAAAACCCAGGGTTTCAGCTTGGGAAACTAAAGACTCAAAACCTCTGTTTGTAAAAATCTGCTGGAGTTGTGGCAATGGGGGAAACTCTCAGTCTCACAGGAGAGTCCATGGGAGAGGCCCACAGGGTCCTAGAATCTACACAAACCCACCCACCTGTGAATCAGCATCTGAAAGGGCACAGTCTGTTTGTGGGAAGTGTGGGAAGTGTGGGAAGTGAGGGAAGTGAGGGAAAGTAGGGCTAGAGCAGAGCCAGCAATGACATTGCTCTCTCTGTGACCCCTGCCCCACAGACAGCACCACAATGCAGCAAAGAGGGTTGCCCCACCCTGGCGAATACCTAAGGCTCTGCCCCTTACAATGTAACAGGTGAGCCAAGACTAAGAAATATGGCCCAAATGAAAGAACAGATCAAAACTCCAGAAAAAGAACTAAGTGATGAGGAGATAGTTAACCTATCAGATTCAGAGTTCAAAACACTGGTAATCAGGATGCTCACAGAAATGATTGAGTACGAACACAAAACAGAGGAAGAAGTTAAGGCTATACCCAGTGAAATAAAGAAAAATATACAGGGAACCAAAAGTGAATGGAAGGAAACCGTGACTCAAACCAAGGATTTGAAACAAAATGAAAAAATAAACATCCACCAAAACAGAATGGAGAAACAAGAATTTTTTAAAAATGAGAGAGGCTTAGGAACCTCTGGGACAACTTTAAACATTCCAACATCTGAATAATAGGGGTGCCAGAAGGAGAAGAACAAGAGCAAGAAAGTGAAAACTCATTGGAACAAATGATGAAGGAAAACTTCTCTAATCTGGTGAAGGAAATAGACTTCTAGGAAGTCCAGGAAGCCCAGAGAGTTCCAAATAAATTGGCCCAAAGAGGCACACACCAAGACATATCATAATTAAGTTATCCAAGATTAAAAATAAGGAGAAAATCTTAAAAGCAGCAAGAGAAAAGGAGACAGTTATGTACAAAGGAGTTCCCATAAGGCTATCAGCTGATTTCTCAAAAGAAACCTTGCAGGCAAGACAGGACTGAAAACAAGTATTTGAAATCATGAAAGGCAAAGACCTATATCCAAGTTTACTCTATCCAGTAAAACTATCATTTAAAATGGAAGGGCAAATAAAGTGCTTCCGAGATAAGGTCAACTTAAAGGAGTTTATCATCACCAAGCACTTATTATATGAAATGTTTAAGGGACTTATCCCTTAAATAGATGATGATCAAAAACACTAACAGTAAAATGACAACAAACTCACAGCTATCAACAACTGAACCTAAAAAAAGAAAAACAAAAACTGAGCAAACAACTAGAACAGGAACAGAATCACAGAAATGGAGATCACATGGAGGGTTATCAGTGGAGATGGAAGGGGGAGAAGGGGGAGAAAGGTACAGGGAATAAGAAGCACCATAGGTAGGCACAAAATAGACAAGGCGGGGTTAAGAATAGTATAGGAAATGGGAAAACCAAAGAACTTATCTGGACAAGCCATGGACATGAACTAAGTAGAGGGGGGATGTTGGATGATGATGGGGTTCAGGTAGGAGGGGGATAAAGGGGATAAGATGAACTAAGAAAAAGAAAAAAAGAAAACATTACATTAAAAATAAAACACCAAGGAATAAATTTAACAAAGGAAATAAAATACCTGTGTTTGGAAAATTATAATACATTGAAAAGGGAATTGAAGAGGAAAGAAATAAATGGAAACATGTACTGTGCTCATGTGTAAGAAGAATTAACATTGTTAAAATGTCCATATTATTCAAAGCAATTTATAGATTCACCGTAATCCCTATCAAAATACCAATGGCATATTTCACAGAGCTAGAACAAATAATCCTAAAATGTATATTTAACCACAAAAAACTCCAAATGGCCATAGAAGTCATTTTTAAAAGATTTTATTTCTTTATTTTTAGAGGGAGAGGAAGAGAGGGAAAATGAGAGGGAGAGAAACATCAATCTGAGACAGAAACATTGATGGTTTGTTTTTGTATACTACCAGACCGGGAACTGAACCCACAACCTAAGCATATACTCTGACCAGGAATTGAACCAGCGACCTCTCACTTTGTAGGTTGATGCCAAACTAACCAAGCCACACTGGTCAGGGTACCACAGAAATCCTGGGAAAGAACAGAGTTGGAGGTATCATGCTCCCCAATATCAAACCATCCTACAAGGCTATAGTAATCAAGGCAGCATGGTAATGGCATAAAAGCAGACACATAGGTCAATGGAACCGAATAGAGAAGCCAGAAAGAAGTACATGCCTACATGGTCAATTAATCTGTGACAAAGGAGGCAAAAGTATACAATGGGGCAAGGACAGTCTCTTAAAGAAATGGTGTTGGGAAAACTGGACAGATACACGCAAAAAAAGAAACCAGACTATTTTCTTACACATTATACGAGTATAAACTCAAAATGGGTTCAAGTCTTAAATGTAACCTGAAACCATAAAATTGGAAGAAAACACAGGCAGTGAGCTCTTTGACATTACTCTTAGTAATTTTTTTATATATATCCTTGGGCAAGTGAAACAAAAGAAAAAATAATCAAATGAGACTATATCAAATAAAAAAGTTTTTGCATAGCAAAGGAAACCATCGATAAAATGAAATGAGAGCCTACCATATGAGAGAAGGTATTCACCAATGATACATCCAATAAGGGGTTCATATCCTGAATATATAAGAACTGATACAACCAAACACCAAAAATCCCAAACTATTTAATTAAAAAATGGGCAGAGGACGTGAAGAGACCTTTCTTCAAAGAGGGCACACAGATGGCCAATAAATATGAAAAGATGCTCAATGACACCAATCATCATGGTGTGCACATTAAAACCACAATGAAACATCACAACCAAACCTATAAAACAAAAATGAACTAAGGAAATAACTAGAACAGGGACAGAATCATAGAAATGGAGATCGCATGGAGGGTTATCAGAGGGGACAGGGAGGGGATAGAGTGGGGAAGAAGGTACAGGGAATGAGAAGCATAAAATGGTAGCTACAAAATAGGGGGAGATTAAGAATAGTATAGGAAATGGAGAAGCCAAAGAACTTGTGTGCACGACCCATGCACATGAACTAAGGTGGAGGAATGGTTGTGGGAGGGGCGGGACAGGGTAGAGGGTAACAAAGGGGAGAAAAAACTGGGACAACTGTAATAGCATAATCAATAAAATATATGAAAAATAAAAATAAATTAATGTAATATAACATTATTTAGGATAAAGGAAAAACATAATGATCTTAACATATGCAAAACAATCTTTGAAAAAATCTAACACCCTTTCATGATAAAAACATTCAACAAACTAGAAATATGAGGGAACCTCCTCTACCTTGTAAAGGGTATCTATGAAAAACCCACAGCTAACATCATACATAATGGTGAAATTTCTTGCAAGGTCAGGAATGAGACAAGGAAGTCTAATCTTGTCACTTCTATTTACCATAGTACTGGAGATTCTGGCCAGGAAAATTAAGCAATAAAATGAAATAAAAGGCACCCAGATTGGAAGTAAGAAGTACAACTACTTCTATTCACTGATGACATGATCTTTAATTTAGAAAATCTTAAGGTATCCACTACAAAATTAGAAATATATCACTAATCATCAGGGAAATGAAAATGAAAACCACAATGGGGAATTACCCCGCACTCATTAGAATGGTCACGATTTTTTTAAAAAGCAGAAAACAAAAAGTGTTGGTGAGGATGTGAAGAAATTAGAACACTCGCTCACTATTGGTAGAACATAAAATGGTACAGCCGCTATGGAAATGGTATGGAAGTTCCTTGAGAAATTAAAAGTATGATTTTGCAACCTGACTTCCTGGTATTTATCCAAAAGAATTGAAATTGGGATCTTGAAGAGATATTGGTACATCCATATGCACTGCAGCATTATTCACAATAGCTAAGATATGGAAACAACCTGAATGTTCACTGATGGATGAATGAATAAGGAAAATGTGGCATATACATACAATGGAATATTATTCAGCCACAAAATGAAAAGATTCTATTATATGCTACAACATGGGTGAACCTTGAGGACAATATGCTAAGTAAAGTAAACCAGTCACAAAAGGATAAATACTGTATGATTCCACTATATAAGATATCTAAAGTAGTGAACTCATAGAAACAGATATTAGAATGGTGGTTGCCAAGGGCTGGGGAAAGGAGGAAATGGGGGAATTATTATTCAATGGATATAGAGTTTCAGTCATGCAGGATGAAAAGGTTCTAGAGATCTTCTGTACAACAGTGTGCTTATAGTTAATAATACTGTACTATACACTTAAAGTTGTTGTGTAGAGCTCATGCATATTTTCATGATAACAAAAAATTGCAACTAGTTAATAAGTTCAGCAAGGTTGCAGGATACAAGGTCAATATGCAAATATAAATTATAATATCATTTGCAATGAACAATCCAAAAAGGAAATTAAGAAAACAATTCAATTTGCAATAGCATCAAAAAGAATAAAACTCTTAAGAGAAAGTGTATTTATTTTGTGCTGTCTATGAGAGATTCACTTTATTTTTTAATTATATTTTATTGATTATTCTATTACAGTTGTCCCAATTTTTCCTCCTTTGCCCCCCTCCACCCAGTGCCCCCTATTCCCTCAGCAATCCCCCCACCATTGTTCATGTCCATGGGTCATTCGTATAAGTTCTTTGGCTACTCTATTCCTATATTATACTTTATATCCCCCTACCTATTCTGTAATTGCCTGTTTGTACTTCTTAATGCCTCCACCTCTTCACCCATTCCTCCACAGCCCCCTCCCATCTAGCAACCATCAACACGCTCTTTGTATCCATGATTCTGGATCTCTTCTTCTTTTTAAAAAAAAATATTTTATTTATTATTTTTTTGAGAGAGAGGAGGGAGGGAGAAAGAGAGGGAGAGAAATATCGATTTGTGAAACATCTATTTGTTGCCTCTTGCATACCCTGAACTGGGGACCTGGCCTACAACACAGGCATGTGCTCTGGCTGGGAATTGAACCAGCAACCTTTCAGTTCACAGGCCTATGCTCAATCCACTGAGCCACACCAGCCAGGGCTAGTTTGTCTTTTAGATTCAATTGTTGATAGATATGTATTTATTGCTATTTTTACTGTTCATAGTTTTGATCTTCTTTTTCTTAAATAAGTACCTTTAATGTTTCATATAATAATGGTTTGTTGATGATGAACTCTTTTAGTTTTATCTTTTCTGGAAAGCTCTTTATCTGACCTTCCATTCTAAATGATAACTTTGCTGGGTAGATCAATCTTGGCTGCATTCATGACTTTGAATATTTCTTGCCAATCCCTTCTAGCCTGCAAAGTTTCTTTTGAGAAACCAGCTGACAGTCTTATGGAAACTTTCCTGTAGGCAACAAATTGCTTTTCTCTTGCTGCTTTTAAGATTCTCTCTTTATTTTTAACCTTTAACATTTTAGTTATTATGTGTCTTGGAGTTGGCCTCTTTGCATCCACCTTGTTTGGGACTTTTTGTGCTTCCTAGACTTGCATGTCTATTTCTTTCACCAAATTAGGGACTTTTTCTTCCATTATTTTTTCAAATAGATTTCTAATTTCTTGCTCTTGTTCTTCTCTTGGCACCCCTATGATGTGAATGTTGGAATGCTTGAAGTAGTCCAAGAGACTGCTTATACTATCCTCTTTTTTTTTTTAATTCTTTTTTCTTCTTGTTGTTCTGATTGGTTGTTTTGGTTCCTTATGTTCAAATCATTGATTTGACTTTCATCTTCATTCACACTACTGTTGTTTCCCTGCAAATTGTTCTTTATTTCAATTACTGTATCATTCATTTCTGACTGGATTTGTTTTATGCTGTTGAGGTCCTCACTAAATTGCTTGAGCATCCTTATAATCAGTGTTTTGAACCTAGCATCTGATAGGTTGCTTTTCTCCCTTTTGGTTAGTTCTTTTTCTGGAGTTTTGATCTGTTCTTTCATTTTTGGCCATGTTTCTTTGTCTCCTCATTTTGGCAGCCTCCCTGTGTTTATTTCTATGTATTAGGTAGAGCTGCTATGACTCTCTGTCTCGGTAGTGTGGCCTAATGTAGTAGGTGTCCTCTATCACCCAAGCTGGGTACTCAAGGTGCACCCTCTGTGTGGGCTGAGTACACACTCCTCTTGTAGTTGAGCCTTGATTGCTTTTGGCAGGGAAATGGGAGGGAGCTGCAAGGACTGTCTGTGACCACTGAACACCAACTTCTGCCCACCATGGAGAATCGGCTATGCAGGGGCAGAGTAGTGGTGTTCCAATGTGGTCTGTAGCTGTCCACTGGGTGCATAGACTCTGGGATTTCCTGAATGGTGCAGGCCAAGGTCAGCTGCCACCTGTGTTCTGCCCAGGACCACCCTATATGAGCTACAAAGCAATCTGAGATGGTTGTGACTTGTGCTGGGCTTGGAGATTCCCAGGTGAAGCCAGGGTGGGAACCTTAGCTAGTTGGGGCTTTTGACCTGCCCGTGACCACTTAGCAAAGTGGCTGGGGGCTCACTGAGGCAGGTTATTGCATGTTTCATAGGATTTAGGAAGTTGTGAAGCATGAGCCAAGACCAGTCATTCATATGGAAAAGTCAGGGTTAGCAGTTTAGGTGGGCCTGTAAGTTGGGTGGTAAAGAGTCTCAGGGTATCTTCAGGGCAGGGCAAACAGTGTTAGCCAGGATGATGGAGTCTCAGATATGACACTGACCTACTGGCTCTGTGGCTCTGTTGTGGGAGAGCTCAGAAAAGGGACAGTGGCCTCTGCCCAGCTTTCTGTCTTGGAGAAAGCTCTCCCTCAGCTCCTGTCTTGATGCCAAATACTTTAGTTTTTCCCTGTGTGCCACTGGTGCCTTTCAAGCTGCTACCCTGGTGCTGAGGTCAGAGGGAGCGAGTCTGAGTAAGTCTGTGCATGGGTGGGTTCTTTAAGTGGAACAACTTGGGCCTCCAACAGTTTCTTCCATCAACTCAATCCCTACCAGTATTTGCAGCCAGAATTTTTGGGGACTTATCTTCCTGGCACTGGAACCCTGGGTTGTGGAGCTGGGACTCCTCTCTCCCGAGATATCCCTCCTGAATTTTTATCTACCACAAGTGGTTGTGGAACCAGCCTGTTCTACGCCTCCATGCCTCCTACCAGTCTGGATGGATGTGGTTTCTTTAATTCTGTAGTTATCAGACTTCCATTCAACTAAATTTCTGATGGTTCTCAGTGATGGTTGTTCTATATTTTAGTTGTTATTTTGATGTTGTTGTGCGAGGAGGTGAGCCATGTTTACCATCTTGACTGGAAGTCTTAAGAGAAAATTTAGCAAAAGAAGTACAAACTGTATGCTCTGCAAACTTTAAATAATTGAAGAAGGTAGGAGGAGCAATAGGAACCCCACAGTAGCTTTGGTTGCTGTTTTCACGCATAGGAAGAAAAAAGTTGATGCACTTCCTAACAGCTGCTATTTGCTTCCCAGATCCCAGTATTCATGCGGTGCTGTAGAGTTCTTCACAATATAGACAGGTAACCAGCACTGAAGACCTACCCATCCCAGTGGAAAATTCTTGTAAGGAGACTCTTTTTTCAAAATGTATTTTGTATAGAAAACTTGTAGGTTATAAGAATGTATAGCTTTTGTCCCAGTTTATCTCTCCATTTACTGGATGCATTCATAGAAGGCAGGTTACAGGTCTTCGGAGGAAGAAACAAGAAATCACAGAAGTGATTAAGAAAGCTTAAATAATGAGGTTCATGCCAGTTACATACAAGGATTCTACGTATCTCAAAGATATAGGAGTAACTCACACAAAGTTATCAATAAACTTAATTTATAATAAAAAATAAAGACAGTCTAAATAGATGGAAAGGCACTGCATGTTCATGGATCAGAAGACACGGTATTGTTAAATTGCTGTACAGGTTAAACACAACTCTGTCAGAATCCCAATGGCTTTTCTTTGTAGAAACTGACAAGTGCATCCTAAAATTCATACAGTAACTCAGAGGCACTGGAATAGGACTTGTGACTGTCCAGCACAGCTGGTCCAGGGTGAAGGCAGGGCCAATCAATTTGCTTTTCTGGCGCTACTCCTGTCACTATTTGGGAAAAACCTTTCTGAGAATAAAATTGACAAACAAAACAATGTGGGTAGTGAGGAACCGAGAAAGAGAGATGGAGATTGAGTTGATTACCTTGTAGAGCCCCTCAATTTAGTTGTGCATGAAGCCAGGCACATCGCAGGCTTTCCCAGCTCTCAGAGTCAAGGCGAAATGAACAGCCCTCTGGGTAGTCTCAGAGGCCTGGTTTGACTGATCTTAAAAGCAGAATTGATAAGCACATAAAATAAAGGACATTCAGCAAAGAAAGCCCCTTCTTCATTTATTTCCACCACGCTGCATTTTCCAAACACTAGACTCACCACTGATCAACTTCCATTTTGGAATTGATAAACTAAGCTCGCCACATGTGACTCCAGGGAGAATTTTATTCCAAAGCCTTGTCAGCCCCAGGTAGTTCTCTCCAAGTGCTACAACTCCCTCATGCTTTCCAATTTCAAAACTTACTACCAAGTTACAGTAATCAGACAGTGTGGTAGTGGCATGAGGATAGACATATAGATCAATTGAATAGAATCTAGAGTCCACAAATGAACTCATATATCTATGGCAAATTGTTTATTTTATTTTATTGTTATTTTTGCCCTTTCAGCCATTTCTTTTTATTTACAGTTTGTGCTTAATACAAGTCAATTCCATAACATGAGAAGTTACTATGAAATAAAGCCTAAATATACAAACATGATATACTATCCAAAATAGATGTACAGCATTCAGGTATACAAAAAGGATCCACTAACACAGTTCATGAGTTTGGATTTGTTCTGAGGGATAGAGGAGGAATCTTAAAATGGGGTTGACATGGTCAGGTCTGGGCATCAGGGAAGAGTCTGGCTGAGGAACAGGGATTGGGGGCAGTGGAGGAGACTGGGCTTGGGGAGACTCAACAGCAGGCTCTTGAAATCATTCTGGCAGAGGTAAGAAGAGGTTGAACTAGGATCATGGCAGTGGGGACAGAGGATGGATTGGCCAGGAAAGAAAACGGTGAAGGTATAACGTGTAAGAGTTGGTGGTTCCTTAGCAGTGCTGCTGGGAAAGAAAGAAGCACTTACACATACTGAATGCCAAGTGTCGGGCCGTGTGCTGGGAAATAAAGCTCCGTCTGGTGGAGAAGCTGGACCATAAACAGTCACAGTGCGGTGTACTCACTACCACGAGAGAGGGACGCGCCAGGGGCCACTAGCACAGGGGAGGAAAGAGACCAGTTAAAGATGGGCGTGTGGGGGAGAAGGTGTCAGGGAAGACTTCACAGAGAGGAAAATTTTGACGTGGATCTTAGAGGATAAATAGGGGATGTAAGAGTTTGGTAGCAAAGGAGTAGGAAATTTTAAGCCTGTGCCAAAGGCAAAGAACAGAGTCCAAAAAATTGTTGGCCAGAAAAACCACATCTAAACCAAAGGCATACTTAGTTTTGCTCATATATAACATTTTCAGAAAAAGAAATGGTTTTAATCCTCACCCGAGGACATGCTTATTGATTTCAGAGAGAGGGGAAGGAAAGAAGAGAGAGAGAAATATAGATCAGTTACCTCTCATATGTCCCCGACCAGGGACTGAATCTGCAACCTAGACATGTGTCCCAACCAGGAATCGAACCTGTGACCTTTCCATTTACAGGTGACACTGCAACCTGTGAGGAGCTAGAAATTTTTTAACTAGTTGCCAACATTTAAAGACTTGGAACTTGCATTAAAAAATCTATATTTCTAACTTGTCTGGAAAGACCGAGTTTAGCTGCACAATGCTCACATTCCCGTATGACAACCAAATGCTCGTTCGGCCATAGTCCCTGTTATATTTCATCTGTCCCGTCAACTGTGCATGGTGCCTGCCTAGTCCTCTGAGATAATGAGAGGTAATGAAGTGGTCGTCCTTTCAAGTTACTAAGTTTTGGAGTGGTTTACTCAACAGGTAACTGGAACACCCATTTCTACTCTTTCCCTGCAGACACCTGAGGGTTCAGCCTCTGATCTGGAGGAATGCGGGGGCATGTTGAGCTTGGGCGATGAGGAGCAGCAAGGCCGGAAAGGTGGGGGAGGAAGATCATAAAGGGCTTTGTACACCGCGCTGAGGGAGTCTGAACTTTTCCCTAGAGGAGCTGGTAGAGAGTTTTGTAAGACAGCCATATTCTGACCAGGAAGGTGACTCTAGCAATGCCATAAAAGATGAATGAGAGGAAGATCAGGGAGCTAGCGCTGGGGTCCCGCAGAGCAACTCAGGCAGTGGTGGTGGGCGTGGAGAAAGAGGGAGAGATTTGAGGTCAAGACTTTTTTCTCCATGATGCCCTCCACAAGGTGCTAAAGGGACGTGCAGGTAAAGCCCTAGAGCTGGCAGTCAGAATTAGGGAGCAATGGGAGCAGGTTTGGGCCACAGAGACAGGTCAGGGGTTTTCAAAGTGTCTAGTTAAAGCTGGGGGATGTGGATGATAGTTGGGGAGTTTGGGTGGGCCTTGGGGAGCACCCTGTACATACTGTGTTAAACGAAGGGAGAACACTCTGCAGGAGACTGACAGAGAGAGCACATGAGCTGCAGAGAAGAGAAACAGGAGAGAGTGGGGCCCAGAAGCCAAAGAAAAGAAAAATCTCGCGGGGAGGCTGTAGGCAGTAGCATCTGATAATTCCCAAAATGTGCTGGTATGATTAATGATCAGGAGGTTATTGGTAACCTTGGTGAGGGCCAGTCTGTGTGGAATGGTAGTAGCAGGAGCCAGATTCGTGCAGGTAGAAGAAAGTAGGAAATGAGGAAGTGGAGGCAGTGAGCGTAAACAGCTTTCAAGTAGCAATCGTGAACGGTAAGAATGCGATAGGGAAGTGGTTTGAGGTTGCCGTGATGAGAGAGATTCTCCCGAAGACACAGGGGACTTGAGCTTGTTTCTATAGACAGAAGAGAGGGTCTGTGGAGGGGAGAACTTAGCAATACAGGAAAAAGGGGTTAAGTGATAGAATGAGCTCACTGAGGAAATGGGAAGGAGCGTGGCCCAAGAAGGAGGAATCGGAGATGGGCCCAAGGACACCTTCTTTGTAGTAAAAGTGTACGTGCGTAGTAAAACAAAACAAAACAAAACAAACCCAGTATGGGTGGCTATAGGAGATGGAGTTACTATTGCTGGTGGGAGCAGAGAGCTTGAAAGAGTTCTCACCTTTTCTCCCCGTAAAACAGAAGAAATGGTCATCTCCTAAAGGTGAGGAAGGCGGCCTGAGTTGGGTGGCTAGTGAGAAGTGGCTCGCAAGGTTGACTTGGGCCTGAGCTTGTGGACAAGGCAGCCTTATGTGCCTCCTGCTTGAGGCTGGGATTGGTTTCCGAGTAAGCCTGCAGGTGGGTTGGATGGAAGACCAAAGCTGTGAGAGGCCTGTAACCTCTTGCAACGAGACCTTGTCACTTCTTTTTTTTTTTTAATCCTCACCTGAGCATATGTTTGTTGATTTTAGAGAGAGCAGAAGGGGAAGAAAGGCAGAGAGAGAGAGAGAGGGAGAGAGAGAGATGTGAGAGAGAAAAATGAATTGGTTGCCTCCCACGCGTTTCCCAAATGGGAATCAAACCCATTACCTAAGCATATGCCCTGACCAGGAATCAAACCCGCAACCTTTTGGTGTGTAGGACAACATTCCAACAAACTGAGCCACCCGGCTAGGGCCTTGCCCCATCTTTACTTAGAGACTTATAGGCTTCTCCTTACCTACAGGAGCACACTGCTCTAGAAGACACAGGTTGAGGTCCTTCACGATCTGCCTCCTGCTGATCTTCCGTTTATCACTTCCTCCTTCATCCCAAACTCCTCGGGCTCCAGTCGCGGGAGGAGTATGCCGCTCCCTCAGATGTCATTGTCTTTTCCTCATCTTTATCTGAATTGCTTTTCTCCCTCACCACTCCCTTCTCTGCTTGGCAAACTCCTATTCAAAAGTCATTTAAATGTAACATCATCCATTCATTCTGCTAACCTCTATGGAGTGTCTACCACGCTTCAGCCGTGGTTCGTCCCCCTGACTCCCCTGCTCCCCACCCTTGTGCACACCTCTGCTTTGAGAGGTCATCTGGACAGTTTCAATGGGCTCATGGGTTTCCGAGTTAGGTAGACTGTATTTGAATCCCACTTTGTGTGACCTTGGATAGGTCGTTTTCCTCCTCTGAGCCTTGATTTTGTCATCTGCAAAAAGGGACGATATACCTCGGGCAGCACCCAGAAGCTAATGCTACTCGGAGCAGTTAGGACTCAGCTGGGGGGGTTCTGAATTTTTAAATTCTTCTTTTACAGTTGATTTGCTTGAAGAAGGACCCCAAAAATTCACATATTGCAGTTGGTGGACATGTTTCTTAAGACTTTTGTTTCCCTCCCTTCCTTTAAATGCCATTCATTTGTTGAAGCTAGGTCATTCGTTTTATAAAATTTTCCACATTTACTTGTAGGTAATTGCTTCCTTGTGGTATTGTGTAACCTGTTCTTCTATCTCCTTATTTACTATAAACTAGTGGTGAGATCTAGGGGCTTGATCAGATTCAAGATCATGCCTCTAGACCTTTGATGCCTCAAGGTGATTGTGGTGGGGATTTGGGCGGCCACGCTGCAGAGGTGCTGTTGTGCACTTGTCACATCATTTTATTGGGGGCACAGAATGTCTGGTTGTCCTACTTTTGGTGACGTCAAGATTGACCACTGGGTTCTTTTTTTAGGCATTCATGGAAATTTGCATATAACTTGGGTATTAGATGATGTTAAGAAATCATCGCTAAATTTTTAGGTGTATTTATCTGTTACCTAGTGGTATTGTGCTTAGGTAAAATAAAAATCCTTATCTGACATGCAATATAACATGGGTGAATCTTAAAACATTATGCTAGTGATAAAAGCCAGACCCATTATGTATTATTTTATTTGTATGGAACATTCTAGAACAGGAAAAGCTAATCTATACTGACAGAAAGCCTATCAGTGGCTGCCTGGCGCAGAGGGTGGGGATTGACTGTAGAAGGGCATGTGGGAACTTTTAGGAGTGACAGAAGTATTTCACATTGTGATTAGGCTGGTAATTACATGGGTATATACATTTGCAAAACTAACTGAACCATACACTTAAAACGAGTGTTTTATTGTATGGAAATAAAGATGTATTCTATTGTATATAAACAAAGTTAATTTTAAAAGAAAATAAAATAAGATTACAAATAGAATAAAAAGAATCCATTCAAAACAGCTACGAAACTATATGCCCAGGACGAAAAATACTCTAATGTTATACAAAACCTTAACAGAGAAAATTAAAAAATTATGTTAAAGAACATAAAAGAATATATAAATATTGAGAGAAATACAACACATTTATGGATGGAAATCTTAATATCCTTCCCAAATTACTCTATAAAGTTAATGCAATTTTATTAAAACTTCTGAGTTATTTTAAAAGTCTTTGTCCATTAGAGGTAAATACTGAAGTATCTAAGTTGAAATGCTGTGGTGTTTGGCATTTAATAGATTACAAGAAAATAATGTGGAAGGAGAAATGAATCAGTGCTGGTCATGCGTTGGTGACCGCTGAAGCCGGGTGATGGGGTCCTGCTCTAGAAATGGGGCAATTCTGTTGCCTTGTAAGATGAGGAAGCAACAGTAGGCAGGGGTGGCAGGAGACAGGGGTGGAGCTACAGTTCTCCAGGTCTGTCTGACTCCATCACGCTCAGCCTCTTTACTGCAGGCCAGACCAGAGAAGATCTTGCGAGCCTTGCTAAGGATGGTATTTAACTCTGGCAACTTGGGGGGCCCCTGGTCCTGTTTCTCTCTGAGGTGGGTGCCAGTCAGAACTTTCTGTTGCAGGTGCCAGAAATCCAACTCAAATTTATTGTCTTACGTGGGAAGAAGAATTTACACATCATGTAACAGGAAAATCAAGGAGTTCAGACACAGCTTGATCCAGATTCTCAAATGATGTCATGACTATGTCTGTACCCATAGCTTGCCTCTGCAGTCCTCTGTGTGAGCTCATTCTGACTAGCTTTTCCGACGTGGTGACAAGATGGTCACTACTTAGTGCTGGACTTACAGCCTATCAGCTTATTAACCCCCAGTGGAAAGAGGGGCTTCTTTTCCCTAGCAGCTCCATTCAGTCTGCTTCTCATTATATAGACTTGAATCAAATGCTCATCCCCGAAGCAATCAATAAAGATGGCCTTGACCGGAGAAGCACGGGCCATGTGCCTACCCTGAACCTCCTCTTGAACCCTGAGCTCAGGGGTTGCTGGTGAGGAAAGGTTGGCTTCCCAAAGAAAAATCCAGATGTAGCCACCAGTAAAGAGGGGATGGGAAGAAGCTGGGTGAGCAGCACACTGCAGGAACACCCTCCTACGCCCTGCATCGGAAGGCACCAACCTCTTTCTAAACACAGGGAGAGCCTCGTGCAGGGCCTTCAGCACCCACCACTGAACTAACTTTCACTCTTGTGCTCATTGGACATTGCTCCCACATCATTTCCACAGTTGGCCTTGCACCTGTCCCCTGTGGCTGCTCTGTACCTGTCTGCCCCCATCTCGGGCTGCAGACCAACTGGAAGGTGAGAGCACCATCTGTGCACCCCAACCCTTCCTATCTGGGCCTGTCAGGTAAGAGCCTTTGGGGGCATGGTTTTCAGGTCCCTCACTGACATGCTTGTCCTCTTCTTGGAAATGAGGTGCTCCAGGACTGAAGGCAGTGCGTGCCTGAGCTTCCTCTCTGTACAATGGAGGTGGTACTGCCCCTAGGGTGTTATGAGGGTTCAGCGAGTGCGCCATATTTTTAGTGTTTCGAGCAGTGTCCGACACAGAGCAGGCGCTCAGTGAGCGGCAGCTGTTATTTTTGTCACTGCAGCTGGAGACCGTGCATCACGGTCCCTGTCCGTCTCTGTCCAGTCCAGCTCAGTGACAGGCCCCCGGGGTACAAGACAACACACTGGTTTTTACAACAGAACAATCTGTGGGATACTCACACACACATTGTCTCATTTAAAAGTCAGAGCTTTGTCGGGTGGGCAGGGCAAATTGTATTTTCCCCCATTTACAGATGAAGAGACTGAGGTTCAGAGAGGTGAGACCTCTTGCGCAAGATCACTCAGCCCATCAGTGGTGGAGATAGGATTTGAACCAGTCCCTTACAAAATTACATTTTGGGGTCTTTGCTCAGGCTGCCCCTCACCCAGATGACTTTCTGTAGTTGGGCCTGCTGGCTCTTTCTCATCCCTTCCTGTCCAGGGCAAATACTCTGTAAACAGCAATAATGATAAGAGCTGACATTCATAAGCACTTGCGCCACTCCAGGTGAGGTGCTTGAGGCTTTCCTTTCCCCATAATCTTATAAGGTAAGTGTTACTTTGTCACAGAGGGAGAAACTGAGGCTCAGAGAGGTTAAGAAAGCTGCCCAAGGTCACTCAGTAGGTGGGAGAGCAGGAGTCAAACTCACAAAGCATTCTGCTTCCAGAGTACCTTCCTTGCCCACTGGATGCAGCCTCTGAACCCAAGGACGGGCACAAAGTCCTGCTTCCTCATGAGTCTGGAGTCTGGGCTTCTGCCCCTGCCTGGCTCCCTTGCTCCTCTCCTTCCAGTAGGCTGAGAGCTCCCTGCCGGCAGGAGCCTGAGTCCTTCCCCTCTGTAGCCCTGCACAGAGAGATGCTCCATGTGCCAGATTAATTCATTTGTTCCCGTGAGGCAGCTGGCCCGTGGTGCTCCTAGATGAAGACACGAGAACAGGGAGGCTAAGTGACTCCCCCAAGGCCACCCATTTGTACATGTAGGAGCCTGGACAAGACCAGGGATCTCCTGGGTGCAGGCTGGTGCAGGGCTCTCCCTCCTCCTCGTCTGGTCCTCTGCTGTGTTCCCTGCCTCTGGGGTGGGGTGGGGGGTGGAGAAGGCAGCACGGCCTTAGCTGGGAGTGGGCGTGGGGGCCTCTGCAAAGGCTGGCTGGACCCAATGCCAGGGAAAGGATGGCGAGTAGGCTGGGAGTAGACCGAAGGGGGAAAGAAGGAACGGAGTATTTTTGCATTTTGACATTAAAAAGTGAAGATTAGATTGTCAGAGACTGGCCAGCGGCATCTGTTTTGGTTCGGAATTGGCAGCGTAGGGCACTGAGCTTCTGGATGGAGGGAGGGGAATGAGGTTGCGGGCTGGTGGGGTAAGGCGGTGCCTCTGCGGAGGGAAGGGCTCTGTCCTTTAAGAGCTCCGCCCAAAGGGGCGCTGCCACGCCTAAGGAGGCGGGTGGCTGGGCTTCTCATTCATTGTCTTGACAAGAGCATCCTCAGCGGGCAGTCTCTGGCTCCTTCAGCGCCTTCCTCCACCTTCTCTTCCTCCTCCATTTAGGGGGGCCCCCCACAGCAGGTAAGCCTCGGGTCCCAGGAAAA
Organism: Tonatia bakeri; assembly: GCA_004024845.1. NCBI lineage: Eukaryota > Metazoa > Chordata > Mammalia > Chiroptera > Phyllostomidae > Tonatia > Tonatia bakeri. The sequence goes on from PVIA01013971.1 coordinate 24,085, forward strand.
CGGACTAGGCATCGCTGTCCTGGGCCACCTGTGGGGCAGGCATGAGCTTGGTAGGAGCCAGCTGTGGGGGTGGACAGGCTGTCAGAGGCCGCCAGTGCTAAGATGAGGACAGAGCCCGCGAGCCCCTGCATGGAGGGGACTCTCCTGAGGTGTGGGTGAGCGTGGGAGCGTCCATCAGTGCGTCCGAGAGCTCCGAGAAGAGGCGAGGGTGAGAGGCCATGGCAGCCAAGATGTGTGTGGGAGGGTGAGGATACATGCGGGGCCCTGACTCTCCCCAGAACGGGAGTCTTTTGGGGTGGGGGTGGGGGCAGGGTGCGGTGAGCTGAGCAGCTGCCCTAAGCTTGGAGACAGGGAGGGGTTGAGAGCAAAACAAGAAAAGACCAAGTTCCCCTTTTCGCGGTTTCCGGGCCTGGTACCTGCGGTGGGGGAGGAGGCAGGGTGGGGTGACGCTTCCTGTCCTCTAACCTCCAGTTTGGGGCTCTCTGCTTCCCAAACCCAGGCTTCTCACCTGGGGTGGACCCCCTGCCCCCAGACTGCCCCTCTGCACACACCCGAGCAGGCTCCTCACTGGGAGCCTCCTGGAGACTCACAGGGGGGCAAGGGGCGTTGGAGCCCCCAGTGAGAAGGACCAGACCCTAAGGTGAGGCAAATGGGTGAAGCTGAGGAGGTAGAATAGAGGCCCTGGGGAGGGTGTCCATGCAGCAGGCACCCCGATCCTGGTACCTGGAGAGCCAGAGGAGGCCCCTCTGCTTCATTTGCTGTCTGCCAAGCCAGTGAGCGGAAACCATCCTAGCTGGACCTCAGAGAAGTCAGCCCAGCATCTCCCTTCCTGTGCAGAGTTCCAGTGGGGGTGGCGATGGCACTTAGTGCACCTGCTTAAATGGAGGTGAGGGCAGAGGAGTGCGGAGGAGGAGAAACCCAGACTAGGCCATCTGCCCGCCCTTCTGTGGGCCCAGAGACCCACTGAGGAAGCCATCCTGACACCGAATGAGCCTCCCAGGCAGGCCCACATGCTGTTTCCCTGTGTGCATTATGCCAGAGGCGAGGAGGCCGGCCCTGCCCGGCTTTAGGAAATTACCCTGTAGGTGTGTGTGGGGGGGGTGAGGTTTGGACACTGAGGCTGAGAGAAGCCCCTCCACAGTGTGAGCCACCACAGAGAAAGGCTCTGTGCCTGTCAGCCAGCCGGCTGACGACAGACCGAGCTAGGTGCTGCCCCACACCAGGCTCTGCCAGAGAACACAAGCAAGGGCTGAGGGGTGTGGAGAAGGTGGGTCTCACAGGCAAGCTGGGGGTGGAAGGGGGGCGGGAGGCGAGAGGAGTGTGAGGGGAGCAGGACCTCAGGTGCAGAGGAGAGTGAGTGGCCGGGAGCCCTGGACGCTGCTGCTGGGGAAGTTAGCTGAGACCTTAAACGACAGGCTGAGGGGTGTCCTGGGGGAGACAAGGTCAGAGCTGACCCGAAGGGAGAAAAGCTCTCAACCCGTGTGCCTCTCCGCCCCCACCCAGCATGAGCCGGCAGGTAGTGCGCTCCAGCAAGTTCCGGCACGTGTTTGGACAGCCGGCCAAGGCCGATCAGTGCTATGAGGATGTCCGAGTCTCACAGACCACCTGGGACAGTGGCTTCTGCGCCGTCAACCCCAAGTTTGTGGCCCTGATCTGTGAGGCCAGCGGAGGAGGGGCCTTCCTGGTGCTGCCCCTGAGCAAGGTGAGCCTCTGGAGCCCTGGGGGCAGCAGTCTGCCACCTAAGGTGGCCTCTGGCCTTCCAATGGCCCCCAGGGGCCTGATTAGATGACTGTCACCAAGCCTTCCAGTGCCAGGGTATTGTCATCTATAAAATTGAACCTTATATGGAAACTGAATCTCAGAGGGGAGCTGACAGGAGAGGGATCACACAGAGTCCTGAGACCGAGCGTGTCTCAAGTCTCAGCCTGGGGACTTCCCCTCTCAGGGAGCACAGAGAAGGACAGGCTGGGGTCTGCGCAGGCCCAGCAGTGTCCTCAGAATGGGGGTACTCCGGGTCTGGGCCTGTCAGAGCCCTTGGGAACCCAGCAAGTTCAGGCCTCCAGCTCACAGGCAGGGGTGATGGAAGAGGGCCTTCTCCTCTGCCCAGCCCTGCCCTCCTGATCCTGTTCCCCCTCCCCTGCCGTCTGCTGACCCCTACTCCCAGCACACTACTGTGCTCTTGGGGGGTGAGACAGGAAGGGAAGATGGGCCCCAAGTTGTTACCTTAAAAGGACCGATGGAAGCGCAGAGAAGAGGAAGTGGTTGTCAGGGTGAGCGCTGTGCCTGCTCTTCACACAGGAAGCCCTTCTGCAGTAGCTGTCCCCGGAAGTGGCCATTTCCAAACCTCTGCTCCCGTCTGGGGGCCAATTATGACAGATTTCCTGGTGCCTCTCCTTTTGAAAGGACCACATCCCCACCATTCACACACACTTCTGTGGGGAACACTTCCCCCAGTACTATTGACCCCCCCTTCCCTACCACCTGCCCCGGCCCTTGGCCTGTGTGCCATGGAAGCCTCACTCTTGGAAGCTGGGTGGGGCTGGGGGCCCTCGGGGCAAAAATGAGAAATGGAGACAGAGATGGCAGGAACTTGGCCAAGATCTGACAGTGAGGCAGGACCAGGACCTGGCGTGGCCCTGGTGCCCAGCCCCACACCTGTGCTCCTCGTGGCCGGTCCGTCTGAGTCACTCTGACAGCTCTGGCCTGGGGCAGACACCCATACCTCCCACCCTAGGCCCTGCTCGGCCTCCCAGGGACCCTGTAGCCTCCCTCTCTGCGCCTCTCTGAAGGGGTGTGGGGAGGCAGGATTGCATCTGGAGAGCAAAAGCACCTCCCTCAGAGTCCCTGCTGTGTCTTCTAGACTGGACGTGTGGACAAGAACGTGCCCACGGTCTGCGGCCACACGGCCCCCGTGCTGGACATCGCCTGGTGCCCACACAATGATAATGTCATTGCCAGTGGCTCTGAGGATTGTACAGTCATGGTGAGTGGTAGTGGGGACACAGGGGCAAGGAGGGGGCTCCAAGACAGGATCTGACATTTGGAACATCCAAGACTCTCTTGCCCCTTCTCTGCAGGTATGGGAGATCCCTGACGGGGGCCTGATGCTGCCCCTGCGGGAGCCTGTTGTCACCCTGGAGGGCCACACCAAGCGTGTGGGCATCGTGGCCTGGCACCCCACAGCCCAGAACGTGCTGCTCAGTGCAGGTGCCTGGGGGGAGTAGAGGGGTGGGCTGGTTGCCTGGCAGCGAGGGGGCAGGCTCAGGGCTTCTGACACTGAGGGCATTGCCCAGGTTGTGACAACGTGATCCTGGTGTGGGACGTGGGAACTGGGGCGGCCGTGCTGACGCTGGGCACAGATGTGCACCCGGACACAATCTACAGCGTGGACTGGAGCCGAGACGGCGGCCTCATCTGCACCTCCTGCCGCGACAAGCGTGTGCGCGTCATTGAGCCCCGCAAAGGCACTGTTGTGGCTGTGAGTTGCCATGAACCATAACCCTTGACCCAAAGACCTTCATCCCTCCTACCCACCACCAACCATGCCCCTAGTTGCTACCCTCTCCTGCCCCTCACGGGGGTCCTGCCCTCAGGGTGTGTGTATGGGTGCCTGACTGACCGCCTCCTTTCCTTCCAGGAGAAGGACCGTCCTCATGAGGGGACCCGGCCTGTGCGCGCTGTGTTTGTGTCTGATGGAAAGATCCTGACCACAGGCTTCAGCCGCATGAGTGAGCGTCAGGTGGCACTGTGGGACATGGTGAGTGCGGAGAATCAGGACTGGAGGCTCAGTCCCTGCCCTGCCACCTGAATGGCTGTATGCCCATGGGCCTGTTTACCGACCACTGGTCGGTCTGTAGGGGGTTGTCCCCTGTCCAGCGAAGAGCACCACCCTGGGGCCTGTGCGCCCAGCTCACTGTTACTCCCACCTGTCTCTGCAGAAACACCTGGAGGAGCCACTGTCGCTGCAGGAGCTGGATACAAGCAGTGGTGTCCTGCTGCCCTTCTTTGACCCCGACACCAACATTGTCTACCTCTGTGGCAAGGTGGCCCAGTTGGGCAGGGGGTCAGGGAAGCAAGGTGGGCAGAGGGGCTTGGGAAGGACCACAGCTGCAGGCATCTGTCGGTGTTGATCTTCCCTTGCACCCACTGCCTGCAGGGTGACAGCTCCATCCGGTACTTTGAGATCACTTCCGAGGCCCCGTTCCTGCACTATCTCTCCATGTTCAGTTCCAAGGAGTCCCAGCGTGGCATGGGCTACATGCCCAAACGTGGCCTGGAGGTGAACAAGTGTGAGATCGCCAGGTGACTGATCCCCAACCTGAGCATGCTCTTAGGGCAGTGCCGACCCCATGCTGACTTTCAGTCCCAGCCCAATTACGCTGTGGACGCTGCTCACTGCTCTGTTTCCACAGATTCTACAAGCTGCACGAGCGGAGGTGTGAGCCCATTGCCATGACAGTGCCTAGAAAGGTGATGCTTCCATGTCCCTCCTGGGGCTGTGGGCTGGGCACTGACCCTGCGGAACTGCAGGGTGGTGGCGTGGCCTAAGCATGCCCTTAACCAGCCTTGGCCTTGCCCACAGTCGGACCTGTTCCAGGAGGACCTGTACCCACCCACTGCAGGGCCTGACGCTGCCCTCACGGCCGAGGAGTGGCTGGGGGGTCGGGATGCTGGGCCCCTCCTCATTTCCCTCAAGGATGGCTACGTGCCCCCAAAGAGCCGAGAGCTGAGGGTCAACCGGGGCCTGGACACTGGGCGCAGGAGGACAGCACCAGAGACCAGTGGCACTCCTAGCTCGGTGAGAGGTGGATGGGAGGCTGGAAATTAGGGTGGGAAGACAGAGTAGAGCAGGGGTTGCTGCTGATGTGGTCATTGACCCAGTGGAGAGAGGCTGGCCTTTGAGGCAGCCCAAGACTACAGGGGGCTGGGAGTGGGTAATCCTGAGGCCTCAGAAAACAGGCTTCAGGCTTATAGGCCTGCAGCTCTCTGGGCTACAACTGGCTGAGAGACAGAAGGGCCCAGGCCCTAGGGTTCTTGGGAGACTTAGTGGACTCCAGGGTTAAGGGGAGCCCAGGATGGAGCTGGTCCTAATGCAGCCCTGGGTTCTCCAGGATGTC
>PVIA01013972.1:0-29205 GCA_004024845.1 Tonatia bakeri
TTGTGCCTGAAGAATTTTTAAAGCATGAAATACCTAACTATTTAGTCAGGGACACTGACCTCTTTTCCCTTAGAGTGTCAAATAAAGAAATCACAATAGTCAACACAACAATAGCTATCTGGTGGGAATGAATCAAAATTATACCTATTTTTGGTGTGCTGCAGAATTTTAGTAACTAGTTTATGTGTGCCATGAGATGAAAAAGATTGAAAAATCTCTGGTCTAACCCATTTACTTTCCAGATGAAGGAAAATGTCGAGAGAGGGTACATAGTTTTATCAGAGATTACTGACTGAATACTAGTATGATTCAATTCCAAACTCAGGGCTTTCAACCCTACACCCTTACTTTTCCAAGAACATCACATTACTTTAATAAATAACTTGCAGCCCGAGAGTACAGAATTACACCTCTGCCTTACCAGAATGCAGGCTGAAGGCTGGAAGCCAGATGAGAACAGATGTTAGAAAGCAGGAAAACAGAGAAGTTGTCGAAGAACTCTAGAATGAAAGCTGTGGAAATACAACACTCTGAACTAAGAAACAAAGCAAATAAGCACGCCTAGATGCACAGAGCTTGGAAAAAGAGCTCATAAAGATGCTTCTTGTGGAAAATAATAAGAGCAACCCTTTTGGCTAGCTTCTGAGAAAAATGCGCATATAAGTGATTGGTATTTTCAAAATACATTATACATGCAAATCTGATTAAAAAGACAACAAAAGGCAAAAAATTCTGCATGGCACAGATTTACGTTTTGCTTAATTATATGGTTTTCCTTTTTCCACATGTCATTTTAAAAGAAATAAAAAGTATTTCCAAAGAAATTATAAACACAGCTGACAGAATCACAATTATTTTTAAATTCTGAGGACAGTGAAATTAAAAAAAAATTGTGCTGCTGATAAGTTTCATTAAAGGACAAAATCATTCCTCATATCCAGAGATCAAGTAATCATTCCATCAAAATAAAGAAATCACTACTGAGCATGCTCCCATAGCAAGTTCACTTAGATTTGTGAAGAGATTTAACTTTTAAGTTTAGTAATAAAAATAGTCAGAGTATGATAGTATACTAAATGCATTAATTGATTAATTGATTCATTCATTCAAAAGAAGATTGAGGGAATGAGATGACACAGTAAGGAGGCCAAAATAATAAATAAGAGAGGGTTTGGTTATTCAGTGAGCTCACAATCTAGTTAGAAAAATATACATATGTATAAATACAATATACATCAGAACAAGAAAAGGGAAAATGAATGTTACCGAAAATTAATACTATGAGAATTCAGAGGAAGAAACATCTACCACCACAACTTAGGTTTTCTCTATTATTTTCCAATTCCACCAACCATCATCCACTGCCTCATTCCAAAGTTATTCCCACATATTAAGTGTTTGTTACAACAACACTTCATTTCCAGGTACCAAAACATATCATCATTTTCCACTGTTGTGCAATGATAATATCACAAAGGTAGTGGCTTAAACACACAGACATTTATCATTACACGTGTGTTTTAGATCAGGAATCTGGGGGCGTGGTAGAGTTGTGTCCTCTGCAAGTCTTGGCAATGGCCAGGACTGGGTCTTCATCTAAAGGTTTGGTTCAGGAAGGATTTCCTACCAAGTTCCCTTGTTTGTTGGCAGAATTCAGTTCCTTGCAAGATGCCTGATGAAGGACCTCTGTTTCTTGCTTACTGTCAGCCAGAAGCTGCCTTCTGTTCCTTCTATGTGGTCCTCTATAGTACAGCTCACAATATGGAAGCTTGTTTTTTAAAGCCAGTAAAGGAAAGACCCTTTGAGCAAGATCAGCATCACAATCTTATGTAATATAATCATGGGAATGACAACCCATTACCCTTGCCATATTCTCTTGCCTAGAAATAAGTCACTAGGTTTTATCCCTCCCCACGCACACAGAGAGGCATTCATACCAGGATACAGGGATGATGGTAATAATCTTAGAATCTCCTGCCACGGATATGTTTTACTAAAATGAATGGAGTAAAGCAAAAAAAAGGTGAAAACATAGGATCATGGGAACAGGAGATTAATTAGAAAAATCTAGAAGGAAGGTGGAAGGAAATGTCTGGTGACAGCAAACCCAGAGGAAAAAGGGTCCAGATTGAAAGACGAGAAGAGAGGACTCCTGGGGAGACATCTCCATGGGGGGCAGGGATAAGAAGAGATTACACAACCATTTTTACAGTATTGGGAGGAGTTTCACAGCTATATTGGAAAGCTAGCAGGTAAATTAGTGATCTATAAACAAAAAAACTAAGCAAACAGAAAACAGGACAAGTGATAACTCTAAAAAGAATTCAAAGTTAAAGAAAAAAAGCATAATCATAGGACACCCCATAGCTGACCTATGAACAGAATCAACAGTAAAAGTAATGCAAATACTTATTTTTGTCTAGTCTGAATGGTGATACAGCCATGTTCAGAGGACAGAAGAAAACGTGCATGGCTGCACAGTGATGGGAGGAAGACGGGTGAGAATGGTAAGCCTCATTTTCCATAAGTTTGAAATGCAAAAATAATGTCAAAAACTGAAAAAATACCTTTTGGAATAATAACATGTACATTATTTTAGAAATATGGTATTAAATACCAGATGAAACAGCTGAAGGCACTTAAAGGTGTTGTCACTGAGGAATGAGAATCAGATGAAAGTAGAATTAGGTGAAAAAACTCTGATTTTATTTTACTTTTTCTTGAATTTATTGGGGTGATATTGGTTCATAAAATTATATACATCACCTGTGTAGAAATCAGTAAGTATACATCATCTGTACACTGCATTGTGTGCTCACCCCCCCAAGTCAAGTCTCCTTCTGTCACCATGTTCCCCCCATTTCTACCCCGCTTCTGCCTCTTCCCAGGCCGCTTTCCCTCTGGTAACCACCACTCCGTTGTCTGTGTCTACGAAGTGTTTTTCTTTGCTTAATCCCTTCACCTTTTTCACCCAGCCCCAATCTCCTTTCGGACAGTCGTCAGTCTGTTCTCTATCTTTAAGTCTGTTTCTGTTTTATTTGTTAGTTTGCTTTGTTCATTAAATTCCACATATAAATGAAATCTAATGATTTTAGATTACAAACCTTAGACAATGAACTGATATTGTAACAATATACATATATTACTTAAATAAAAATTAAATTAAAAGTTTTGAAAGCCAGAAAAAATACATTGTGATTTTAATACAGTGCTGCAAAAAAATTTAAACAACCTTTCCATTATGTTACTAAATCACCCTTTCTTTTTTCTCAAATCATATAGCATTGTCAGTGTTACTAGCAATGGATTTACAATGTCAGAAGGCTTATGCGAAATCTCCTAGAACCTTACTTAACACAACTAGCCGGTGTGGATCAGAGGAGTCTGGGGTTAGATATATAGGCTTAGTCACTACAGGTTATTTGATGGGCTTAGAAAACAGGCCGTGAGGATGGTCAGAGGAACAGCAGCTTCCCAAATGCTGGTATGTTTGAGCTCTTGTGTGTGGCCAGAGAAAGTGGGGTGGATCTTAATCTCATGAGAGGATATTGTGGGGAGAACTAGACCATTTGTGGAAAGACAAAGAAACCAAGGGCAGAATGCAGATCCTGAAGGGAGGGAGCAAACGGGAGTCACACAGAAGTTCCCATGCCTAGGCGGGAGTTTTCCGAAAGTGTTGCAGCTCATGTGGAGCTCTGGGCAAAGAATCCAATTTAAAATTACACTCCTACAGCATAAACCAGAAGAGTGGGAGCGCAAGAAAGGTTCTTTAATGCAAGAGGTTATTCATAGGCCTTACCTATAACCCATCACATTAAAAACAGTGGGTCAATTAAAAACAAACTTCAATCCAAAGGCAGTCATATTGTCAGGCTGATACCTCTAATTATATGTTCTCTGTTCCTGCCTCAGCTAGCTCAGAAATCAGGGTAGCATGTGTGCACTGGCTCACTAATAGAGCTCACCACTGAATCTAGTTCTAGAGCACTGGAGAAGTCACAGGCAGAAAGAAAAAGAAATTGACAATTACATTTTCATTGTGCTCAATTACAAAAAAGTATTTGGTAAAAGTTAACTGTCAGAAAATATAACATGCACATAATGAGGATGAAATATTTAAACAGCACAACCTTTGGCATCTACATTTGGAGTAAAAAAGAGAATCTTTGAAAATACGGCATAGGGAAAGATAACAACCTATTTCTGTTCAACTCGGGAACATTTACTGAGGTGGTACTTGGCTTGCAAAGAGGTATTTTTCAATAGAAATGTCAGGAAGGTTTAAACGCCGCCCCTTCAGTAATAAAGCCATACACTGGAAGAGATAAATCCCAGTGGCAACTACAGTTAAAGTTCCAAAGCCCATAGTGGGAAGATCGTGTGAGAGGAATTCACAAAAGAATATAGTTTAAAAGGGAAATTTCTCCCTTGGTTGTATTACCCTGTTTAAAAACTCAGGGCATAACGCAAAGGGGGGTTGAGAAGACCATCGATTAACCTTGCAATGATGCGTTTTGAGATCAATTTCTCACAATGTATCTAACCTTCTCAACCCATAACCATCACTACTTGTCAATTTGAGAAATCATGCGAGGCCTTAGTCTCTGTCACCCCAATTGAGCATGAACCAAGAGAGATTACAATAGCCTTGAACAGAATCAGATCAAACCTACCCAACCAAGCAACAGGGACAGCAGTTCTAATTAAGGGCCATTTGGAAGAAGAGCCATGGCTGTCTAGGAAGCATGGGAGTGTGCAGTGACAGGCTCCTGGGCTACAGGGATCAATGGAGATTAGACCTTCAGAGGACTCCGTGGGTTCCTGCTTCTGACCCAAATCCCATTGACAGGCTGTGCCCCGCAATAACCTGATGCCTTTAATAATGCTATTTCTTCTGCTGCTTTCAACTCACTGGGTACAGTGTCATCACAGAGAGGGAGAGAGAACAAGAAGCTGAAAATATCCCTTTAGAACATCAGCGCTGATTGGGACAGATATTTTTAGTAAGCAGTTGTCTGTCAAATCTGAGTCACATGGCATGCCACTTTAATGATCTGAGAGTTTTCGAGTGCCTGAAAAGTGACAGTTGCAAATGAGAATTTAGGAGGTTCCACTAGGCAAGCAGAACATTGATCAAATCTATTGGCAGGAGCCCTAATCAAAGCAAAGTGTCAGTGGAGATGCCAAGCTTAAAATCCTCCTCCAGGTGACGAAGTACTTTCTGGCCAGGGATTTGCAGTGTTAATGTTTAAGAGTTATTGCTGTATGAGACTGGTTAATGCCTTCAAGAACCTGTCACACTTTTACTGTTTACTACATCTAAAATATTTTCCTCCTTATAAATATGTGATGGGATAACATTTCAAAAAATAGATAAAATTTGAAGTGCTGCACATTATGTTCTCCATGAAATTTTACGTGAAAATTCTTGGTTCATCTGCGCTCATCTGTCATTGACAGGTTGAGTTAGGAATCAACATGCCCATCCTCCCTCGTCCTCCCGGGCACCCTGCCCATTTGACTGGCCATCCATAGCCTTACGACCAAGAGATCCTTTGCCTTGCCTCCATGTGAGCCATGGGGCTATCTGGTGGAATGTCCACGGAGAACCTGCCTGAGGTTGATTCTCTTTATTCAATAGATCCTTCAAAAAGGCTGCATAAAGGAATAAATAGTTTAGGGTATAAAGCTCGGTGTTACATCTTAGTTGCTTTCAGAGATATTAAAATCAAGCTAGAATCGTAAGAGCACATTTTCATAAATGCACTGAAGCTCACCATGCCTCTTGCCCTGCTCTTCTCCACAACGATTGCTGGTTTATGCCTTTAATATTATTATCTTTGAATCCTAAATATGCTTAAATGCAATTATGCAAACTGCTTTCAGATTTCTGATAAGGTTTTCTTCCCTTAACTTCAGATGTTTTCTTTCTCTGTGGGGTTATGAGCAGTTGTGCCAAGAACCTTGGTTCCCACGTTATCCTCATTACGCTAACTCCTCTTCCCATTTCCCGTTCCTTGACCCATTACTCCCCTAAATCTCTTAGGACTGGAACAGAAACTTTCTGCAACTCTTAGCACATGATTTCCTGTTTATACAAAATGCTTGTCTTCTCACTGCCATATCGATATGGTGTGCTTGCTCACAATGGAACTAAAATTATATAGCATTTTCAAAAATAAAATTATTCATGAATTCTCATGTAAGCATTTTCATGTGTAAGTGGAGACAGCATTCCACGTGATCACTGGCCAGAACTCTTGAGAATACCTATAAATGTTCGGTAAGCACTTTTAACATGCATTTATATTAAGTATAATTAACAGAAATGCTACCGAGCACATTTATCAACACTGAGTATGAAGACTGCATTCAGATGTTGAAAATTCCTAATGATCCCCAGACTATAAAACTAATCACCTATCCTGAAAATACTTGTGCTTTCTCAGAAGGAAATGTGAGATCTATTTCCTTCAGTTTCTCAGGGCTCCAGTACACATGCTAAATTATTTCCTTTGCCAGATTTCTGGGGTAAGTGATATATCCTTTCCCTAGAGAAAATATATTCTGAATTTTGATTCTAGGATAAAAACCTCTCTGATCCCATCATTGTCCCCTGCCTCAGCACTGGTATTTCTTAGCTCAGAGAGGAACATTCCAATGCAATGTGTGAAGACAGCAGGGTTTTTTTCCTTTTCTTTTTTTATTGTTGTTCAAGTATAGTTGTCTTCATTCTCCTCCCCACCACTTTACCCCTCCCTACCCACCCCTACCTCCCACCCTCAATCCTACCCCACCTTTGGCTTTGTCCATGGGTCCTTTATACATGTTCCTTAACGACCCTTCCCCTTCTTTCTCCTGTTACTCCCCTCCCCACTCCCCACTGGTTACTGTCAGTTTGTTCCTTATTTCAATGTCTGGTTATATTTTGCTTGGTTGTTTGTTTTGTTGATTAGGTTCCACTTACAGGTGAGATCATATGATATTTGTCTTTCACTGCCTGGCTTATTTCACTTAGCATATTTGATATGGACTCATCACAACAGCCACATTAACACCAAGACAGCAGTCAGACATTCCTGATTATTGTCCCAGTTCCTCACTCTGTCTCTGAGGACTTAATCAACTTTGGGGCCTTATCCCAACCTATATCATTTCCGGAGTTTCAACCTCTTCTTAAGCCTTATCCATTACTTTGGTCCTAATCCTCTCCCATTTATCCCTGTCCCAGATTCCATGAAGGCATGAATTTATGCTTTAGACCATGAGTCTACTGACGTGCAATCCTCATATATATTCCCTTTCTGTCTCCTTAGCTCCAGCTGCAGAATATCACCATTCCAGTAGGAACAGGAGGTCTCCGCTTATTTTCCTATTAGTTTCAGTACTTGTTTTAGGTGGCTCCAGGGCACCTCCAAACTTTCCACTCTCAACACCTACAACACCCATGACCACCCACCCTGGGTCTTTTTCCCCACAGCTTATCACAAATTACATGTGTTTTTTTTTTTCCCTTAAAACCATCTATCATTACCTCATTCACCTTAGTCAATCAAGGTTTTAAAGATCTGCTTGGAAATGAAAGTTAAATATGGGAAGTCCTAAGAATCTAATGATTGTCATTAATGACTTGAGAAGAAGAGTAAGTGAAAAAAGGGAAAGTCTTCAATTAAACAAGAACCAGCATAGCTACTAAAGTAATGAGGGGAAATTCCACTGTTCTAATATGTATTTATTTTATCCCATAACTTCCTATAACCACCACACATGTCTTCAACTGGGGATAGCAATCATGCCAAACCAATAATAGAAATCTGGGGATATTTTTCTATACAATTTTGCATATCATACTCCTCTCAGCTGAATTCTCTACCCCAACCCCATTACATCTTTCCTTTATTATGCTTTTGACCTCTTGATGAACCACCAGAACTCCTTCAAATATTTAGCGCAAATGTCACCTGTTAATTATTCTTCCCCAGTGTTTGGGGAAGCCACCTATTCCCCAAACAGTGGTATATCCCTCCGATTTAGCATGTGTTTCATTCCACTGAAACAGTCTGTTCCCTTGCCCACTATAGGGTGAGCTTCTTGAGGTCAGTTTTTATCTTGCTATCCCAGCTTCTGCTATAGGGCATAATGCAGAACATGAGCTCAGTAAATGAACAGTTTCCAGATAATATTTTCAGTGCTTGTCAGCCTGTGGGACTCTTTCACAGGCTCTCCCTCACTCCCCTAGTCAGTTATATTTGAGCCATGTTTAAAGGTAGGGTAAGGAATGGCATATGACAATGGACATCTGAAAAGGTGATCTAATCAGCAGAATGCCAGAAGTACTAAACCAAATGGGTTAAGTTAGGAGGAGGCAGAAGGAGAAATTTGGAGGAAAAGTATGCATCCTTTCATATTTTGTTACAGAAAACTTTCTTTGTCCCTCGGATTACTCCTCTCTCCTATCATTTTTCTTCCCCTTAACTGCAGCACTCTCTCTTCAACCCTTTTAAGTCTGTCCCTGAATCCAGTTGGGCTTTCTTACTTCAGTAATGCTATATCAAGCAGAAAAATAAGATCTCTAATTAGTTTCTTTGAAGAGATTGAAGAATATTGGTAGGCATTCCAGGCCCATATATTCTTCTGACAGGGTAAGTTTGATGTAATCAGGAGTCTTGATGCTTTTGCTTGGTGGATTTATGGAACATCTTCCAACTCAGTATGTTAATTCTGGAGAGACTGAGATCCTTCTAGAAGGATGGCATTCAATAAATTGTTCCAATGGCCAAATAAGAATAAACGAAGCATCAGCATAAGATAAATATCTTCATGTTAGGGGGGAAGAAACAAAATAACTCTGCAGCTGGAAGGGAAAAATGCCCGATACAAATTCAAATTTCTACTTTCTTTTATGGAATAAGCTAGCATTTACAAGTCCTCATAGCAAGGCTACAGCTGGCATCTCCGGCAAAGCCTGGGAGGCTTTTGTTCTTCATATTTCAAAAAGCAGCCCATGAAAACCCAGCATCAATCTCAAGCAATTGCAATCAGTAAGGACCAAAAAAAGTGAAATTTTATTGTTTACGAAATTGGTTTTTCAAAATGAGAAGCCTCACATCCCAGGGAGGAGTTCACTTGTTTGGCAGGGGCACAAGAGGCTTCCGAGAGAGTTGAAGGGATGGATGTGGATGGAGTCCACGGTGGGTCGAAATGGTTCCATTGTCTCCAGTGAGGGCCTGGCCCTCAGCTGCTCCCATGATATTTTCAAACTACCAGTGACAGATTTTAAACAGACTGTGCTATGGATGCTGAATTGTTGTACATTCTGCTCATCATAAAAGGTCACACAGGGTGATTTAAAGGAATGTTTCCATGACTGCAAACTTTCTTCTTGAAAAATAGGTACATTGTGCTGATTGTTTTCACCTCAGAAATAAAAAGGAATCTGTGCTGAGATGTGAAGAGAAAAGCAGCCCCGTAAAGGCTTGTTTCTTTAAAGCAAGAAGAGAAAAATAGATCAAAGTTTCTAAGCTATCTCTAAGACTTCAAACTAAACGGAAGAGAGTCTAAATCATCTGACACATCATCTCTTTGAGTGTCACTGTGGTTATGTCTGCACACAACTCAAATTAGTCCATTTATAAAATAAGACAGAATTTTAGAGCAGAGGCACTTGGGAAATTTTTTAATCTCAAGCTCCCAGTTTAACATCTGAGAAAACCAAGACACCAGGAGGTTGTAACTTTTCCAAAGAAGCCACAAGAACTAGAGCACATATTTTCTAATGCTAATGACCATGTTTCCTCCACAATGACATACCCAGTTGCAGGCAATTTACATGATTTCATAAAAACAAGTAAGGCAACTGCATATATTACTTTTAGGGTAATACTGAATCAAAACTCTGTTCACATTTGAAAGAATTGTTACACATCATACACTTTTATCTACAGAGAATCCTACACAGAAATGTTCATCTCTTAGTGAGATGTTAGGGAAACATTTTGACCTCTATGTTTACTCTTTAGAATTTTTTTCAACTTCTTCACAAATAGATTAGGTAAACAAGGCACTGCCTATTGGGGGCAACCATCCAAGAAATATACTACATATTTAATGGACAACACAGTATCAGAGATTTTGAATTTTTGTTGCCTCAGATCACAGCCATCAATTATTGCTGGACATCACTGAGCATTTGCTGTGGCTCTTCCTTCATTTCTCCTCCCTGGCTTAGTTGTCCGTCAGTGTTTCTCAGGAGAATTAGGTTTAGTCAGTGGATAGTGTCTATTGAATCATCCATTCCCACTACTTTTATATATTGCAGCAATTACAAGCCTGAAGACAACTCTCTTACAAATAGGGATATGTCTGCACTTTGGTTTCTGTCAAAAAGATGCACTCATTCAAGATTAGGGAGGTGGAAAGGAAGTGGGGGCTATTTTCCTCGAGTTCCAACAGATGTCAGTGCCTGAGATGGCTGGACTCCTTGTTCCAGCATCCAGTCACCAGCTACGTGAATGTGAAATAATTGTGACTTCGGTCATAGCAGCAATAGCATCCTGACATCCGGTTTGCAAACACAAAAGTTGGATCTTGAAATCAATAGTCCCTTAAGAGACTTCCTAACTTCTTTAAACCTTTAAAATCATTGTGTAAGCACATAATTTCTTACATTAAATCCCTTTCTTCTAGCCCCAACCAATGTGGCTCAGATGGTTGGGCGTTGTCTAACAAAGTGAGAGGTCATCAGTTCATTCCCAGACAGGGTGCATGTCTGGATTGCTGGTTCAGCCCCCGGTCAGGGCTCAGAATCAATGTTTCTCTCTCACATCAATGTTTCTCTCCCTCTTTCTGCTTCCCTTCACCTCTCTCTAAAAATAAATAAATACAATCTTTTTAAAAAATCCCTTCCTTCTAGAAGAGTGTATAATTATTTCTCTTTCCTCCACTAACAGTTACCATTTGAAAGGGAAACATTTCAAATAGAAAATCTTTTCTTTCAAACCCCCAGATTTTCTTTCCCAGCCACCAAGACTCCATCCAGGGTTCAAGCTTTAGGCTCCTGGGACAATATGTCTTTCTCTCTCCCAGAGTCTGGCTCAATGTGTGGAAAGTCTGGGGCCTAGAAGCGAGCGCAGAAATGAACCTGGGACCTGGAGATGACAAGCATTTTCTAGTTACTTATTACCCCCTCAGGATAAAGAGATTATGGCCTGTGTAAAGGCTATGACTGAGCCTCATCTCCTCCCCAGCTCTCTGTCCTGTAGCCAGGTGGCTCTGCTTCAGGTCCTCGGCCATCATGTTTCTTCCCGATTCAAGGAATCTTCAAATGCTCTGGCCTTTTCCTGAGATACATGGTCTACCTACTGCTTCCCCTCTCCCCACTGCACCTGCTGCTCCACCTGCTTCCTATAGCTGCACTTCCCACACTGGTGTTCTTTGTTTTAATTAAGAAAAAAAATCTAATTGGTGTTCTTTACCTACTTAATTCTTCTTCCTATATCTAATCTCATTTCAAATTTCATTTCCTCAAGGAAGCCTTTCCCAAATCCCCCAAACCATGTAAGGATCTTATATAACATTTCATAGCGCTTAGCACAATTTGTAATTGTATTTTGTGTAATTGTTGACTGTTCTCTTTGATCTTACCAGAGCACAACTCCAATAAAGACAAGAAATGGATTTGTTGGAAGTAAAGCATTAGCATCTGCTGAAAAATTTTATTTTAAATTCAATTATATGTATATACGAATAAACTGCGGCTTATATTTCATAAAAAAATGCTTTCACTATTACTGATGTTGTACAGAACATAAGGAGAGAAAAGACCCAGTAGAACCTAGGAAAAATGAGTCACTCCAGTTCATTACAATGGAGGACAAAGGATTCCATTTGTGAACAGGCATAGTCCTCTATATTACCTAATTGTATTTAAAGACCTCATACAATAAATAAGATGTTTCACAATCTTGAAATTAACACAATTACAAAGATTTTTAAAATGTATATCTTCAAAAAAGATAGACTATGAAGCACAACTAAGAAAGTTCTTAATCACTAGGCCTTTTTTGTAAAAGTTCAATGTAGCCAAATGGAGAACTTTTTGCTCACAGAGAGAGAAAGGAGACAGACAGATACTCAGAATTCCGAGGCTGACTCATTATTCCAGTCCTCAGTCATCAGAGTGAACGCAGCTGAGCTGAGGCCCCAGGGGTCATGGGTCATATTCAGGCTGTTCCCATCAGGTTCTGTCAGAATTCCCAGGCAGCAAAATCAGGAGATAAAATAGGAATAAAATGTTTTAAGCTACTAAGTTTTAAGACAGTTTCTTCATAGTAATAGACATGTGAAACAATCTTCCTCTTAATTGTTTTTATTGAAAAATATACTTGTTAAAAAATATTTGTTGGATAAATGTCAAATTAAACAAATTCATATTAAAACAATGAGTCTCCCTTACTGCTGTCACATTAACAATGATTAACAAGACTGACAACACTGTGCTAGAGAGACAATGGTACAAGAAGACTCTCAGACACCATTGGTAGGAGTATAAGTTGGCACATTCTTCTTGAAGAAAGATATAGAAAGTTCTATTAAAATTGTAAACACATTTTTGACCCTTACTTGTGCCGAACTCCTTTTAGGAATGTATTCCACCCATATACTCACATGTGTGCAGAAATACATACATAAGTATGTTCACTCACTGCAGAATTGCTTGTTATGGTAAGAGCTTGGAAATAATATAAATGCCCATCAACAAGAGGTCAGTTAAATAGATTATGATACATCTATTCAAAGGAATAATTGGTCTCTGTAGACAAGTATAAGGTAAAATCCTTAAGTGCTGATAGCAAACTACCTCTGAAGTGCATTTTTATTTATTTATTTATTTTCGTTGTTGATTCTGTATTTGTTTTTTTGTTTGTTTATTGTTGTTGTTATATTACAGCTGTCTCAATTTTCCCCCGTTGCTCTCCCCTGCCCCACTAACCCCTCCCCCTGCTCCCACAGTCCATCCCCACCCTGTTGTTAATGTCCCTGGGTCATTTATACATGTTCTTTAACTAGGCCCTTCTCCTTCTTTCCTCCTTCATCCCCCTCCTGCTCTCCCCATTTTTAAATAAGAAAAACACGGTGTGGAAACTGCCCATTGTAAAACACTGTGTAACAAAATAAATATGTAGTTCAAGTATAAGCACTCCTAGGAGGCTGATTAAAATCCTGCCGATAATGGTTGCCACTGGAAGTTGGATTAGTGGTCTGGAATAGTGGAGAATTGTTTTTCACTTAATACACTTTTGTACTGATAGTTCCTTTCACTCATGATTTATTAAACTTTGGATTAAAATATTTTCAGAATCAAATCAATCAAAGATTTTACTTGATATGGAAAAATGCCTAAAAACTTTTATCACAAAAATGTAATACTAACCATTAATTCTTTTTTTAAATTTCTTATTTTTATTTTATTTCATTTGTATTGTATCTTTTCATCACCACATCGATCACCACAACGTTGTCCGTGTCCTTAATTCATTTTCCTTTCTCCTCAATCCCTCCACCCTCTAATCTCCCCCCAGTAGCTGTCAGCCTAATCTATCTCTATCTATGAGCTTGTCTCTATTTTGCTTATCAGTTCAGTTTGTTCATTAGATTCCACATACAAGAGAAATCATATGGTATTTGTCTTTCTCTGACTGGCTTATTTCATTAGCATAATGTTCTAGCCATTAATTCTTAAACTCAGAAAATGTTATCTCTACCAAAGAATAAACAGCCTAAACAAAGTGTCAACTAGGGAAAAAAAGTATCTTTTTGGTATTCTGGAAAAAGACAATAAACCTTAAGGGTTTAGTGACCTTATCCCAGGTATTCTAGCTCTTAGCCTTTGGGACTGAGCTTTTGTTCTGGAATATAATTCAGAATAGTATTGATACCATCACACAGCTTTACACTGGTTTTCAGAAAAGTCCAAAAGGAACCACAATAAGCAAGAAAAGTTATTCACTGAACATGAAAATGCTTGGGACTTCTGGTTAAGATGGAGGTGTAGGTAAAGATGGCTTGTCTCTTTGCATAACTAAATTATAATAAAAATTACAACTAAAATATAGAACAACCATCACTCAGACCATTAGAAATCAAGTTGAATGGAAGTCTGACAACTATGGAATTAAAGAAACCACATCCACCCAGACTGGTTGGAAGGGTGCAAACACGAAACAAGCTGGTTTTATACCAGGTGTGTTGATAAAAATTCGAGAGGAATGTCTTGGGAGTGAGGAGTCCCAGCCCCACACCAGGACCCCCCAGCCCAGGATTCCAGTCAGGGAGATAAGTCCCCACAACTTCTGGCTACAAAAAACAGTGGAGATTGAGTCAGTGGAAGAAACTTCTGGAGCCCCAAGCAACTCTTCTTGAAGAACCCACAGTGGTCTGACCTACTCAGATTCACTCCCTCTGAGCTCCAGCACTAGGATAGCAACTTGAAAGGCACTAGTTGCATACAGAGAGGAACTGAAGTATCTGGTATCAAGGCAAGCAGAGGCCATTGTCCCTTTTATAAACCCTCCCTGCCACAAAGCCACAGAGCCAGCAAGCTGGTGTCATATCTGAGACTCCATCAACATTATTTGACCTGTCTTGGAGATCCTAGAGACTTCACACCGCCCAACTTACCAGTCCACCCAAGCTGCTTTTCCATGTGAATGGCTGGTCTTGGCTTATACTCTACAATGTCCTAAAATTTACACAGGTGGCAAACACAAAGCCCCTGAGCCTAATCTGGCCCTCCTCTTGCCTTATCAGGCCCAGCACCTTGTTTCTACCCAGTGGCAGCACCGAGCTCTCATGTAACTACTAAGGAGTAGTTACATTTATATAGTCCTAAAATTACATTCAGACCTTTGAAGGAACTGTGAGGCTGATATAGCCACCAGTGAAAATGAGTTTGACACCTTTGTCCTAAATCCTCTCAAAGAAGCAACAGCTGGCCTCAGTGAGCCCCAGGCCCAGCACTAGTATCAATCAGCCTAGATTCACAGCTTGGCTTCACTTGGGAATCTCCAAGCTCAGCACAGGTAGCAACCATCTCACCTTGCTTTATAGCTCAAGCAGAGTGCTCCTGGGCAAAACATAGGTGGGGGCTGACCTTGGCTTGTACCACCCCAAAACCCCAGAGTCTGAGTATCCAGTGGACAGCTACACATCACATGAGAGGACCACCACCCTGTCCCTGCACAGCTGATCCTCCATGGAGGGTGGAGGTTGGTGATAAATGGTCACAGTAATCTTTGTAGCTACTGGTCTAGGTAAATTCCTCCCATTGACCTGCCAACTGCAATTAAGGCTCAACTACAAGAGGAGGGTGTACTCAGCCCACATGAAGGGTGTATCTTGAATACCCATCTTGGGTGATAGAAGAGGTTGTGCCACTGGACCCTATAGGACACCTACTACATTAGGGCACACTACCAAGACATGGAGTCAAAGCAACTCTACCTAATACATAGAAACAAACACAGGGAGGCTGCCAAAATGAAAAGACAAAGAAACATGGTCAAAATGAAAGAACAGATCTGAACTACAGAAAAAGAGCTACACAAAATGGAGATAAGCAATCTTTCAGATGCAGAGTTCAAAACACTGGTTATAAGGATACTCAAGGAAGTTAGTGGGTAACCTCAGTCAGAAAAAAGATACACTAACTAAAATAAAGAACAATTTACAGGGAAACAAGAGTAGAGTGGATGAAACCAAAAATCAAATCAATGATTTGGAACCTAAGGAAGCAAAAAACAACCAACCAGGACAATAAGAAAAAAAAAAAAAGAATTAAAAAAAATGAGGATAGTATAAACAGCCACTGGGACAGCTCCAAGGGGTCTAACATTCTCATCATAGGGGTGTCAGAAGGAGAAGAGAAAGAGCAAGAAATTAAAAATCTATTTAAAAGAATAATGGAAGAAAACTTCCCTAATTTGGAGAAGGAAATAGACATGCAAGTCTAAGAAGTACAGAAAGTTCCAAACGAGATGGATGCAACCAGGCTTACTCTGAGAAACATCATAATTAAAATGCCAAAGTTAAGTATAAAGAGAAAATCTTAAAAGCAACAAGAAAAAAAGCAGTTAGTTACCTACAGGGGAGTTCCCATAAGACTTCCTGCTGATTTCTCAAAAGGAACTTTGCAGGCTAGAAGGGATTAACAAGAAATATTAAAGTCATGAAAGCAGGGACCTACAGCCAAGATGCTCTACTCAGCAAAGCTATCATTAGAATCAAAGGGCACATAAAGAGCTTCCCAGACAAGAAACAACTAAAGGAGTTCATCATTACCAAAATATTATTATATGAAATGGTAAAGGGACTTATTTAAGAAAAAGGAAGAAATCAAAACTATGAACAATAAAATGGCAATAAACATAAATCTATCAAGAATTGAATCTAAAACAGAAACTAAGCAAAGAAGAACAAACATGGTTACAGAGAGTATTTTGATGGTTCCAGATGGTAATGGGGTGTGGGGCCATGGGTGAAGGGGTGAGGGGATTAAGAAGTACAAATTGGTAGATACAGAATAGCCATGGGAATGTAAAGTACAGTATAGGAAATGGAGTAGCCAAATAACATTTATATGCATGATCCATGGACATGAACCATGATGGGGGGATTGCCTGAGGGAGGGGGGGTGCTGGGTAAGAGTGGAGTAAAGGGTGAAAATCAGGACAACTGTAATAGCATGATCAATAAAATATAATTTAAAAAAAAGAAAATGCTCTACTACCTTCAACCACTCATTTGGAATAATTTAAGCTTTGAATATCATACACATAAGATGTATATTTTGAGAACAATTATGAAGTCTTTTGAATTTTTTTTCTTTTAGTAATAAAAGGAAAAAAAGAAAGAGCAAGGGAAAGTTGTTCCAATTTTTTTTAGCTACTTTGACCTCTTTTACACATTAATGCTAAACTGGAAAATGTGGACCAAGGCCAGCTCATGAGAAGCATTTCTTTGCCTTTGCCTGTTGTGACCCAACACCAAGATATCCACAGAAACTCATCTTTTGTTGTTTGGCAGCACTTCACCTTTTCCAAGAAAAAGAATATGAGCCTCTGTCTAAACTTTCTAGGCTATGAATGATTTTTACATATCAAATTCCCATTGGAAACTATGAAACCCCTATGGCCTTATGCAGGTAATATTGTGATACTGGACTTGCCTTCAGCTTTCCCAGGATGATTAAAATTACAATCGGACCTCTTTTTAATAGTTTCTATTAATTCACTGCAGATATACTGTTAAATTTTAAAACCTGTCACAGGTTTCTCCACATTTTTTCAAATCCTTACCTAAGGATATGCTTATTGCCTTTAACAAAAGAGGAAGGAAGTGAGAAAGAGAGAGAGAAATATCCATGTGAGAGAAAAACATCAATTGGTTGCCTCCCATACATGCTCTGACCAAGGATCAAACATGCAATCCAGGTATGTGCTCTAACTGGGAATCAAACCAGTAGCTTTCTGGTGTGTGGGACAATGCTCCAACCAACTGAACCATTCTGCTAGGGCTCTTCTCAATTTTTTAAATATTATAGTAGCAGCAAAGCCCTTCTTCACCATTACTTGCCATTCACTGTCTCTGTAAAAATAATTGGCTTTATAAATAATTCAGTTCTGTCTATTATTTTCATAAATGAATGCAAGATCTCCATGAAGCCTATTTGTATTGTTTTTAAAGCTGAAATAGTTGCTTAGATAATGCATAGAGAGAAGAAAAGCTTCCCCATTGAATTAATTCAACGCAAAGATCAAGAAGTGAAAGAAATGATAAAAGATGTTTCCTGCTTGATTATTTTTGTATTCAAGCTGCTTCCTTCTCAATAATTAAAAAACTAAAATATTTAAATCTGCACTTTCTTTTTAATAGTACACAGTCTAAAGGTTTTTCCTTTTCTTTTTTTCTTTCTTCCTGCCCTTTATTCCCTACTTTCAGTCATAAGATAACTCCCAGTCATAATATGCAATTACATTTTTAATAAGCCTGAATTAAATTCACTCTTAAAATTATTTACTGCTACAGGAAGTCTTACTGATAAGCCAAAATCGACACTAAACGTATTTTGTTCTGAGTTCTGCTATTCTAAAGTTCTTTCCAGTGGGATGATAAAATATAGCCCTTAATCATTTCTTTGCATAAAATTTTAAATCATTTTGTGCCAAGAAAAGTAGTGTATTACTTTTCTATTGCTGTCATAACATCAATATTGTTTAGTAGCTTAAAAAACATAAATTTATCGACTTATATGATCTAAAAGCCAGAATTTTGACAGAGATTTCACTGGCTGAAATCAAGATGTCCATAGTGTTGTGTTCTTTTCAGGAGGCTGTAGAGAGGTATCTGCTTCCTGGCCTCTCTAATATCTAGAGGCTGCCTGCATTCATTGTCTTGTGGCCTTTTCCTTCCTCTTCAAAGCAAGGAAAATTGGGAACGTAAAGGCATTTAGGGAATTAGGAAAATCCCCCCTCCAATTCTTCATGTATACTGTATGCTGTTGCCCCAAAACTGTTTCCTTTCCTATTAGTAGCAGCCTTGAAAAGTCAATATAAACATTAGTCCTAACAGCCAATCCCTGACATTTAAGACTAGCTTACATTTTCCTGATCAATATTCCCAAAGAGCTATTCTTTCCCAATAATTATTATTTAATATTATTGAGTGTGTGCCTCATACAAGGCCATGTATCCAACATGGGCTGATCTCATTTGATCACCAGAACCAGAGTAGAAATATGAAAACTGAGGCTAAACACTAGTAAATCTCTCACAGTCACACAGGTGGTAGGGAATGGAACTAGTATAATAAATCAGTTTGTCTAGATAAGCATGCCTGTTACAGCACAGATCACACTGCTATTTCATTGCTGGATTAATTGCCTAGCTGTTCTTCTAGAATAAAGAATAAAAGCTGTGATGGCAAGAATCTATTGTTCCTGATCACCATTGTATCTGCAGTGCCTAAACTGGTGCCTAAGTAAAAGGAGGATTAGAAGGCATTTGCCAGGGGTTGAGATAGAAATGGATTTCGTTATCACCATGGTGGGTGGCCTGGTGTTAGAGTGACTAACAGCGAGGAAACTGATTGGAAGGCATTTTACAATTATCTCCCAGGTGCGAGGGTATGAGAGTATGAACTAGAACAGGGACCAGCAAACATTTTCTGTAAAGGGCCAGATAGTGAATATTTTAGGCTTTGAAACTACTCAACTCTGCCATTGAAGCACCAAAACAGCCACAGATAATACATAAAGAAATGAACATAGCCATATCCCAATAAAACTATTAACCAAAGGAGTCGGCAGGCTGGCCATGGCAGTTGTTTGCTGACCCCTGAATTAGAACATCAGGATGTGATTGGAAGAGACTGTACATCTCCCAGTAGTAGCAGTGGAATGAACCAGAGAAACATTCCAAATGCAAACCTGGCAGGACATGTTGATTAACTGATGATCAAGCATGGAAGAAGGAAGAAGCGAAGATAACCCCTAGTTTCCTGCAATCAGGAAATCAAAGACATCAACAAAGATAAACTAGTTTAAAGGTGAGGAACGATAATATGAATTCAAAATTCAAAGAAGTAAGTTTCAGGTAGAAAACAGCATCTAATACTATCTAAAGTGCAGAATAAGAGTGAAAAAAACAAGGTATAGAGGGAGAGCTCCCCAGCATGGTCTTACAAATCTATTATAGGACTTCATTATTACCCATCCCCATTGTTATACTTGGCTACTTAATTCCGCAGTCATTTTTTTTAACTATTTATAGTTTCCCTCAGTTCTTAAACTGTTTGAACAATTATAAGCCACATATTCCAGTTCATTTAATTCACTAGAAAAACATTGAAGGAACTGTGTTTTAAAGTTCTTGGGAATTTGGTACTCAGAGGAAAAAACTTCCTTTGAATTTTCAACTGACTTACAAATGAAGGAGGAATATGGTTTCTACAGATGAGATCTGGTCCCTGACTTGAGGTTTGCTATCTAGTACAGCAGAAAGAGGCAATTTGTGCATTGAAAAGCATAGCAAAGGATGAATTCCTCTATTTCATTCAAAGATACCTTCAGAAAGAAAAGAAAAGGTGGGTCTGGGCGAACACTCACTGCTTTTGATTTAATAGTTACATCCCTTTCCATTACATAGAGGCACTTTTAGAAATTTGTCTGCCACAAAACCTCGTTTAACAGTAAGAGTTTAGGTACATGTAGACTTTAAGGATGGTAGTAATGAACAATACTTCCTATAAGTTATTTTCAAACTAAGAGTTTGTATCAGTATCTTGGTCTCAGAGGAAACACATTTTCTTCTCTAATTTTTTTTAAAAGGCATTTGAAGGAAACAAGCAGTCTGAGGACTTTGATCAAACAGCTTCCCTTCTTGCAAGATGTAGTGATGGTCTCTGAGCACACAGAAATAGTGCTTATTAAAGAGAATGAAGAAGCTTTGCCAATAAGTGCATCACCAGAATTCATAAATTGGCCTGAGAAAGAAGGAATAGAACATCAGAATTTAGCTACTTGTCATCAGTCTTTCTACCCTTGTGAAAACATCCCCTCACATAACTCATGTGAACTCTGAATTGCAAGAAATGACAGAATCTTAACAGTGCCAATAGGTGAGCAGTGGGAGGCAGCCAGGGCTGGAAGACCAAACTGGGTCGTAGGGCTGTGCTCTCCCTAGGCGGTAGTCCAACTGATGGTACTCAAGGGGTGAACACAGGCTTATGGGAGACCTCAGCCAAGACCCAGAAGGGACCCTGTTGGCCCTCAGAGAAGAAAGTTGGAAATTTCCAAAACAGGTATCAGCTATAGGTTGATCAGAAAATAGGTTGGAGGATAGCCTGGACACCAGAGTGAGCAGTTACCACCACAGAGATGGGCTGGAGAAGGCTGAACGTCAATTGATTGACAGATGCCCAGGATCCACTCTAGACATACCAGATACCAGATTCAATGACAAAGAGACAAATTTATAACCCTGAACATTTACCTCTGACTCTGGCAATTACGGCTAATGCTGTAGCTAATGTTGAGTCTGTTATGGTTCCTGGATGGGTTGGCAAAGGCAAAAGCTTATATCTTCCGCCTCTTCATCCCCACTTGAGCAAACTGTCCAGTCTCTCTATGAACTGAAAGAGTAATATTTGCTACCAAATATTACTTCTTACTATGTACCAGATACTGTTCTAGTCCCCTTTTATACACTATACCTAATTCTCATAACTCTGAGGAATAGTTATATCCATTCTTTTTAATTTAGAAAGTGAAGTTAAGAGAAGGTTCAGTGGTTCACTCAAGACGAAGTGCAATAGGAATAACTAGAATGTTCTTCCTACTGTCCAGAGGCCTAGTTTATTCTAGACTTAAAATTTTTTTAAATTTAAATTCTGCGCCTAATAGTTACCCCAACAAGACAAATGCAATAATAATATCATGAACTGGTTCTATAGGAACTAGGAGAAGAGAGCACTGCTATTCTTGGGGAGGTCAGAAAAGGCTTCTCCAAGGTTACTCTTGATGCCAGGTCCTAACCTCCAGTATTTGGTAAGGGAAGGTCCTGAGGCCAGGGGAAGCCTGGAGACATGTTACCATGATGGTTGTCCATAAATAAGGGAAACAGTGAAATAACTGGGAAGGAAGCTGGACCCTAGAGTCAGGAAAGCCTGAACTGTGTACCAAGCAGAAAGATCAAGACAATATAGAAAGTGGGCAAGGGAGCTCCCATGAATAAAGCAAGGGATGGGGTGCGGAGTGAGGGAATTTGGATGATCCAGCAAACCAAAGAACACTGGACAAAAGTCGACATGTTTTCTTTCTGCAAAGATGTTATTTGCAGGACAGCCATTTTACATGATTCACATAATGCTTGTTAAAAATTGTACACCCATCCAGGCACTAATTTTGGAAGGTGGGCATAAAATCACCTGGCAGTAAAAGGAGCAATGGTATTCTGGGTATAACTTGTGCAAATGTGGTCAGCCAAAGAATAATGAAATTTGATGAGGGCACAGTAAATGTTTTGACAGAGCCTTGATTTGTAGACATGGAGCTCTGAACAGGATTGAAAAGATGGGCACTAACCACACCATATTGAAAGGCTTTCATGATAGCACTACATAAGACTTGAATGTTTTGTATATATACTTTCAGACAGGGAATGGCATCCTCTGGTTTGTGTTCTAGAAGGCCCACTATCGTGGCCTACTGAGATCAGGGAATATGATGCCGGAAGGAGAATTAGGAGGCCATTGTTAAATCCCAGGCAAGCTAGGAGTCCAGGAAAGTGAGGATGGGGGAACACTTACACAATCTATTTAAATGCTTTTTTAAAAAAATTTCTAAAGACTTCCTATTTAATCGTAACAACTGGCCTGCATGGTACATATATATTAATGGCTCCCATTTATTGAGCCACTACCATGCCACACACCAAATCTTAGCAAGGCATGTGAGCACACTGGACAGGTGCTTTCACTAGTTATTAGCTATATGATGTCACTACACCTCAGTTTTCTCATCTGTGAAGTTGCATAGTCTTGTGGTATTGCTGTGAAGACAAAATGAGATTTTACATATAAAATACATAGGATAATTCCTTGCGTATAGTAAGCAATCAATAAATATTAGTTATCGTTAGCAAATTTAAATTTCACAGTGCTGTTTATTACTCTATTTGTGACATGGTACAACGGAGAAAATGTATCTCACAGAGAAGTTGACTAACTTGTCAGTGGCACAAACTCAGCTTATTGATTCCTGATCTTATACAGCAGAGAAAGGGCACCTGGCTTCCATTCAACACATCTTCAATTTCATCATGATGTGTAAGGAACTGTGGATAAGGCAAATGCCATCATCTAAGGCATATCCATTAATGGCTTCAATGGAAGGGCTTCCTGAGCCAAACAAGAATCTTTCTCCTTATCTAATTCATTGCACTGTTTCTTAGAATCCTTTAACAGCATTGCTGTCTTCCCTGACATTTAATTTGCAATCCCAAGAAACCAGAAACTTTCACATATGCAGTTGCCTAGGCTTCCAAAGCAGAAACACTCCCTTAACTAGGCAACCAATATTTCTGGCAGAAACCTCAGTCAGTTAACGTGGCAACGTGCAGTGCAGTGGGTGTTCAGCTATGCTTGCCATGTGTCAGCCAGATTTCTCTGCCCAGAGCTTCTGGGGGCTGATAGTGCCATGAAAACAGGAAAATCAAGGTTGACCTTAATTACAATAAACACAGGGTCTTATGCCCTTCTGAAACTATTGCTAGTCCAGTAGTATTGTCTATCTGATAACAATCATAACAATGAAGTTGCTCTTTATTGGTTGGCTACTGACCGTGTCGTACAATTAAGCCTCAGAGAGGTTTGGTAATCTTCTCAAAGTCACATAGCTAGTGTATTATTTTTCTCTGGCTGCTATGTGGTAAAAGCAACACTAATGTTTTTAAAGATTTTATTTATTTAATTTTTAGAGAGAAGGGAAGAGAGTGAGAAAGAGAGGGAGAGAAACATCAATGTACAGTTGCTTCTCATGTGGCCCCTATTGGGGTGGGGGACCTGGCCCACAACCCAGGCATGTGCCCTGACTGGGAATGGAACTGGTGACCCTTTGGTTCTCAGGCTGGCACTCAATCCACTGAGCCACACTAGCCAGGATAGAAACATTAATTTATTTTCTTAAACTTGTGGAGATGAGAATTCCAAAAGTTGCACAATTAAAATCAGGAAGTCAACAGGGTTTTTGAGTATCTTTCCAGGAGCTCTAGGATCCCATTTCCTCATCTTTTCTACCTTTATGAGGCTGCCCACGTAACTTGGTCTCCTTTCTCAGTCTTCAAAGGCAGCAACTTCATCATTCTGACCTTTGCTTTCATCATATCTTTTTCTCTGACTCTGGCTTTCTGCCTCCTTCTCCTACTTATAAGGACACTTATGACTACATTAGTACTATGAAGAAAATCAAGATAATCTCCCCATTGTAAAGTCAGTAGACTAACAACCAAAATTTCATCTGCAGCCTTAAATCCTTTTGCCAGGTCACCTAAACTATTCCAGGTTCTAGGGGTTAGTCTATGACTCTTCTGGAAAGGCCTCTATTTTGCCTATCACAGCAAGGATTGTAACCCAAATACATCTGACTCTGAAAGTTGTGTTCTTAACCAGCACACTGTACCAAACTACTGCAAAAACATTAGGTCTTTATCTTCAAAAGGCAAACACTGAGAATGCTTCTCATGACTCTCACATGGTCTGTTCTCCCCCAAAACTAAATGATTAATATTTACATTGTTAATCTGACACTATATGATCTTATTTGAGCACAACAGGAGCAAAACAGACAGCAAAAAAAGTTATTAAATGTCCTATGAGGTGAATCTACAAATCTATGTGTTAAAGGTAGTGGTGATATCAAAAGTCAAATGCTGTCCTGGCTGGTGTGGCTCAGTGGATTGAGTGCTGGCCTGTGAACCAAAGGGTTGCCAGTTCCATTCCAAGTCAAGGCACATGCTTGGGTTGTGGGTCAGGCCACCGGTTGGGGGCATATGTTAAAGAGAACCACACATTTTTGTTTCCCTCTTTCTCTCCCTCCCTTCCTCTCTTTAAAAATCAATAAGTAAAACCTTTAAAAAAAAGTCAAATGCTGCCTGCTAGGAGCATGATTTCCATTAATTGTTCATTTAAGGAGTACCTACTGAGCACTAACTCAATACCTGGTCCTGTGAAAGATGAAAGGGCATTCTCTGTACTAAGAGAACATGAACTGCAAAGGAGGAGACAATGAGTTAAGGACACAGAGGGCCATGAGAGCACACAGGAGAGGCACATACCCTGGACCAAGAGATCTCTTAGGGGAAACTTGTTTTGGTTCCTCGCCTATTAAGTGAAGGGGTTGGGATAAATCCAAGGATGCTAACTATCTGTCCATTGACATATCTAGCCCACAGATGTGAGACCCACCTAGTGTATTGGCATGCATGGTAGGTTTTTTTCAAGCGTTGGGAAAACAGGCCTTGTTTTCCCCTTTGACAGTGATTGGGTGAGCAGACATGTGGATGTCCCTTTCGTCTGCATGTGCTTGCCAGGCACTCATGGTTCCTTCACTTGCTATGACCACTGTTGAATGGAAACCAAGTATCAAGAGCCCTTTTTAATTAACAGTAGGTCATGCCCCTCATTCAACTTTAGGATTAGCTGGTATCTAATGTACCTCCCAATTTGAATAATCTGGCTCTCTGCTTACTTAAATCCATAAAAAAGGTTATTATACCAATATCAATACTAGCAACTAGAAATATGGAGATAAATAAGAAATACTTCTTGAGGACAGAATTAAGGAGAGACCAATTATAATAAACCTTTGAAAGAGTGTGTGATATGTGCTAATAGGGAGGGGTATAAAATAACAGAGAAAGTACAAAGTCTTCTGAAGAGCAGAGAGGTTTTACAGCAGAACTTACCAGGCAAACAACAAGGGGAGAAGCTTTGCCAGCACACTGCATACATTCAGGTGCACTGTAGGTTTGAAGTAGGTGGTTACTGAATAGGCTGGAATTAGCTGAATTCTGCAATGAGGAAGCTGCATGTACAAAGACAAAGAGGTAAGTGATGAAGACTTTCTATTCTAGGAGTCAAAATTATTTAAGCGGGGTTGTGCATAGAATCCACTATGGTAAGAAATGAGATATGAGGCTGAGATGGCAGGAAAAAAAAAAAACCAATAACAGGGGACCTTGTGTGTCATGCTGATGGCATTTATTTTATTCTGAAGATAATAGACTACCATGGTAGGGGATTAAGTAGGAAGCACATGAATAGATCTGTGGGACTTTTTAAAAGATCATCCTGCCAGCACAGTGGGTGGGCAACTGGAGAGGTATATACCAGAGACAGAGAGATGAGCTGCCAGACCATTATCATAAAGCTGGCAAGAGAAGACATATCAGTTAGGACATCGGTGTTGTGTAAATGCTAGAAAGTCCTCTCATTACATGAACCGGTAATTTTACATATTGATTAACTGATCCCATTATGTAACTGATCCCATCAATATTACATATTGATTAACTGATCCCATGAATCAATATGTAAACTTACTCGTTCATGTAAAGAAAGTAATGAAGGAAGGTGAGCTTCAAGTATGGCTTAATGTGCTTTCTCTGTATCTTTTTTTTTTTCTTTTCCCTTGGCTATGTTTCACCCTCTGGCTTGCTTCCCTTATGGTGGTAAATGGATCCAGATTTTATATGATCGCTATAATGTTCCAGAAATAATCCCCTTGCATCTCATTAGCAAAATGGATCATGTGCTCTTGATCCAAACTTTTGTCTACAGAATGTGGAAACCAAGGTTCCTGAACCCATCACTGGTATAAGGACTATAAATTACCATCAGATTTATCAGACCTATCCCAGAAACTGGAGAGTGGATCAGCTTTCCCTGAATCAGTCAGGCCTTACAGAGGTGGGGTATACATATGTACAAGATTCACATTAGTACTAGGAAGGGGAGAGGGGCATTCAGAGGCAATCATTAAGACCCACATTGGAAGATGATGGCCTGAATAGAAGTGTCATCAGTGAAGTAAAGGAGAGGACAGAGAAATGTTAAAGAGAAGAAAGATCACAGCTTAGCCATTGATTGAGTGTGGAAGGTAAAGTAAGGAACTGAGAAGGGATTGTCAACTTTCTAACAAGGATAACTGAGATCCCTAGAGAACAAGCATATTTTGAAGTAAAAATAATGAGTTTACTTTTGAACATGTTAAGTGGCCCTGACTCTTAATTATTCAAGTGATGCATAGAATAATTGCACAGGTGGTTGAGTCTGGATCACAAGGGATGGGACTGGAAATAAAGATTAGGAACATGATGAGATCATAGATGGCATTCACTAGGAACAAGGTTATGTGAGAAAAACAACTTTTGGACATGTTATGAAAACATTGTCCTTGAGACACAAAATACCTACAAGAGGGCAGCTCTCATCTCAATGATAAAAGAGGTCTTACTAACCTCTGAGAATAGCCTCCTCACCCTCAAAACCGCAGGAGTTCCAGCTGAGGGACTGAGAGCTGAGGGGCAGCTTTATCACCTCCCCTTAGTACTCCCTCAAGTGAGCTAAAGTGCATTGTAGCTGCCACTGGTGTCTGCCCTCTGGGAGTTTACAATGTTAGACAAGTGTTCAGTCTATTTAGGACATGAACTGTGTCTGAAAATATGCCCTCATCATACAAGAGAATCAATAGATTCCCAGTGTCCAGAAATATCAGAGGGCTGAATGAAATTTGACTCATTCTTGACAATATGGGGCTTGTCTTGTTAGGATATTAAATATTACAGAGGTAGCTCATCACAGAAGATTAATGAAGTCACCAGCATAATTTAGAAAGCAATTGAGTGACTAATTTTAATTAAAAGTTTGATTGCAACTATTGAAATGAAACCAGAGAAACTCATACTCCTCACCCCTTGAATGGTTTTCCCATTGGAACAACAATTACTATGTCAATCTTTCATTCATTACTGGGCCTTTTCTAAGATTAAACATTAGATAGTTTCCCAGGAATAGAGATTTTTAAACAGATAATACAGGGAAACAGGGTTCTAATTAGGAAAACTCCTACAATCAAGAGACAAGATAGAAAAATGTCATTTTTTCAATATAATGTGAGAATAAGTAGATACCATTAATCCTCCTTAGAAATAATATAAGAAATAAGGTATGATTATCTTGTTTGACAGGTTTGCATGTTTTCTTCAGTTGACAAGGAGACAAGTGAATGCCCCTAAAAAGAAAGAAGTCCATTTTAAAAGGAACAAATGTAAAAACCAGAAAATGCCTATCATAAAGAAATTTTGTAACTACATATGAGATATTGATTAGCATGTGTTTTTAGAAGTAAGAAACCAGAGACTAAAAAGCACCATTTGTCAGAACTTATACTCACATGGAGAGTAGAGGGAGAAGGGAGGGAGGGAGAAAGAAAGGGAATAAGAGAGAGACATGACATTATATGAAAAATTTTGCATTTTGCTCATCAAATTGTGTGCTCTGGAATAATGACCATTCTCTGGGCACCACATGGCCTATACTATCCATCCAACTGTTTTATTTTGTTCTGATTTTTTTATTGTAAAAAATCTTATTTTTAATTTGACTTCCCAGACATAACAGGACTTGGTAAGCAGAAGGTGTACTTTTTTAACCAGTCTCTTTTCTCCTGCCTGTGCCCTATTATGTGTGTGTGTGTGTGGGGGGGGATGGTTCCACCCAAAGAGCAACACTCCCCAACCCCATCTGCTGTGGGTGAGAACAAGTCTACCAAGACAAGACCTGCTTGGGGCGGAGAGGTTGCCAATCTCTCAAAAGAGAAGGGCCTGAGGCTGTTCCTCAATGAATGGGCTTTTATTGGGTCTAGTTTGCATAGGAATACAGGACATATACTTAAAGCTCCTCAATTATTGTCAGGCAGTAATGATCAAACAATAGATAACATTCAAAGAACTCTGAGGGCTTATTCTGAGTCAGGGTCAGATAGCCAAAGGGCCATAAAACCTTGAGAAACAAACTCATTTTATGTTTGGACATTAAATGAGTTAATGTCATTTAAATTGAGGGCATTTATTATTTAAATTGAGGGCATTCTTAGCAAAGCAGTTTTCACAGGATTTTATGAATTCTTTCTTAGACCTGATCTCCCCCATCCACTCCCCACCTGCCCTTTTAAGCACAGGGCTACACCCACCTACAGTATTGTTTCAGGTTTAAATCAGGTGGGGGATTTGGGCAGCCGAGAAATTAGGAGACTTTTTACAGAAAGAATGACGAATCAGGCTGTTACAGGGTGCAGCCAAGATGGGGGGGGGACCCCAAATGGACATTTGAAATGGGGCCCAGAACTCAAGGTGTCCAGAGACTCTAAGATGTTTTTTTTTACCTCTCCCCCACCACCACAGGTGTGAGTTGGGGGAAGGGGCACACAGAGCAAGAACATGCAGGGCAGCTTTGCAGCTAATCCATGGCATGGTCATTTAACATACCTATAGCCTTGGGCTGGTTGCTTGAATATGCTAAATAACTATGGCCTTGCTCTGGGCTAGGGGGATGGAAAGGAACTCCTCCCTGAGACGTGACTAGGAGCAGGTC
>PVIA01013973.1:0-29189 GCA_004024845.1 Tonatia bakeri
GGGAGGTAGGGAGGGGGGGTGGGAGGACTTGAATGGGAGTAGGGGGGTGAAAACTGTACTTGAACATTCATTTAAATAAAAAAAAAAAGAAAGAAAGAGGGCTACATACAAGAAAAGAGAGGAGGAAGACATTCATGAACACCTCCCTCTGTCAAGTTTTGATTCACAGGTCATCTTACTCCATCCTAACAGGCACTAGGCCGATCATGCCACCTTGTATAGGGGAGAGGCTCTGAGGGAAGAAGTGAATTGCCCAAAGACAGAGCTAGATGGCAGCCAAGTCAGGATTTCAACCCAGACTTTCCTCAGCACATACTAAGGCCCCCTGGTGGCATTCAACCAAGACCAAGAGACTGCATTTCAAGTAGGAAATGGAGTATGGGCACCCCAGGCTGGTAGCAGAATCCTAGACCCTTAGAGGCAGTGCAGCACAGGGCGCATAGGAGAGAGGAATGTGGGCCAGATGGGGCAGGAAGTTCATGGAGGGGAAGATGAAGGCTCAAATGTAGCCACCTATGAAGCTGGAAACTGCACGGAGTTGCGCAGAGATAATGACAACAAGACTATAAACTGGTAAGCTATACAGCAGTTGACTGACCCTGGTGGCCCAGTGCTCTACAGGGAGGATTATGTACTGGGAGGCATCCCTGAAGCAATGACTGGCAGGCAGCCAGGCACTTGGCCTTCTGTAGATGACAGGACAAGTGTGGAAACACAGTCAGCTGACAAGGAGAGGAAGCCAGGGCTGGGTTTCTTTCTTTTTTTTTTTTTTTTTTTTTTGGTGGGGGTGGTAACTATCAATGACCTAGAAGTGGCTTTCTGACATTTGCCAGGAAAGCTTTTAATTACAAAAAAAAAGCAAGAAAAAAATCTATCTGGCAAAAACCCAAAGGTTCTCAACTGTAAAGATAAAACATCAGGACTGCATTTTTCTTTTCTATAGTGCTCTGCTGCCTTCTGGCTTTCAGTCATTAAAACAGACAGGCAAGGACATTTTGCAGAGGTATAACCCTGAGCTCACTCACCACAATCCACTCAGAGAGAATGGTAAGTGACTGTGTGAGATATAGGAGCTTCCATACCCTTAAGAAAAGGTCCCCAGCAGGACTCCTTTCAATAACAAGTTCCCTAGTGTATATGTATCATTCCCTGCTCCCATCATTGTAAGCAAGTACGTTTAAAGGATACAGCTCAAGAACATGCTGATGGGAACCTCCTCTGTCCCAATCTCTCAGGCCCACACCCAACATCTCAAGGAGTCCCAAGATTCTTGAAGTTAGATCCTTCCAGAAGGGAGACAAACTTCCCTTACCAGGGATAGCTGGCTGGCTCAAAAACTCCATCACTGGGTACGTCTGCTATAAATAAAATGTGAATTGTGAAAAATCTAGGTGGTCACCCCATCAAAGTCAAGCAATGGCTGTTCAGTCCACACAACCACTGGGGCATTGGCTGTTTGTTTAGTCATGTCCAACATGACAAAGCCTCTGTGTACTTGGCTGTGTACTGGACTCCTATCATTCTCCTGACAAATCTGCTTCAAGCACAAACTATACACTGTAGCCAGAGGAAATAATACAAATGACATCAGTCCTCAAGCACATCCTGGCCTAGCAACATACAGTGCTCCATGGGAGGAGAGGACTGAGGAACCAGTAGGGCCCACAGAGAGAAGAGGGCACTTAGTCTTGACGTTAGCAGACATCTTTTCCTGGGGCCGAGGACCAGTGACTTAAGCACCTTTGAAGCAAAAGGTACATTCTAAGCAAAGCACAGAGAGATGGAACTGCAGAGTCTTATGCAAATGGTAAGAAGTCCTGTGCCTCCAGTAGGGGTGCAGGTCTATTCCTTGGGGAAAAGCTGTGATGAGGCCAGAAGAGGCACAGCTAAACACCTTGACTGCTGAACTATAGGGCTGGCACTTGGTCACAGAAATAAAGGAAAGCCTTGCATGGTTTTGACCAAAGGAGTAGCATCACCAGACATGTGTTTCTGATAGATAATTCTGGGGGAACATGGTACAGGATAGATCCCAAGGGAACAAGGATTACTAACAGAGATTAGGTAGGGACCAGGAGTCTGCAAAACAGCAGATAGGGCCAAGATTACCAGAGTAGTCGTAGGGAGAAAAGAGGGTTGATTTGAAAGGGAAAACATAAGGTTAAGTATATAGGACTTTGTTTTCGTTGTTTTGTTTTTAAGTAAATAGGACTTGTTATTATAACCAGGTAAGAGAAAAGGAGGAGTCAGAGATGCTAACCATCTGAGACAAGAGCAGACTAGGGAGACAAGAAAGAGAAATCTGACCTGGACATGCCACAAAATTAGGAGTCTTTGGTGTAGAAAGGACAGCTGAAACCACAAAAAGGTAGGAAATCACCCAAAGGTCTACTCAATAAAATTAAGACATGACCCTGGGGAACACCAAATATAAGGATCAAGTAGGAAATAAAACAAGGTCTTGCTGAAAACATAATAACCCTGTGATAAAAGGGCTTAAGGCACCAAACTGAAGGTCTCCCAAGTTTGGGTGAGATTCATAAACTCCTTCCTGTTTGTGCTTCAGCAGAGACAAATTCCCTTAAGAAAGCAGAGAGGCAGCGACAAAGAGATACCTCTAACACTTTTAAAGTGAACCCCTGGTCTAATCCTTCTGCTTTTTCAATAGAGAGATCTTCCCTTTCCTATATGTTTTGTACACATATGATT
Source organism: Tonatia bakeri (assembly GCA_004024845.1). Taxonomy (NCBI): domain Eukaryota; kingdom Metazoa; phylum Chordata; class Mammalia; order Chiroptera; family Phyllostomidae; genus Tonatia; species Tonatia bakeri. The sequence goes on from PVIA01013973.1 coordinate 2,710, forward strand.
TCATGTCAATACCCTGCCATAGAAAATTGTACCTCAATCCAAAAATACAAAATCAAAAAAAGCCACACATTAATATTCTTGGCACAATAAGCCTAACAAAGTTAGCTAAATCTAATGCTTAATTCAAAAACAATACCTTTGGGGAAACTCTATCGTATATCCTATAAATACTGAATTGGATTTGGACTCTTCCCCATTTATTCTCCCATCTGGATGAGAACTTTAAAAATCTACAACTTTCTGGCAGCTCCCTCAAGCTGCAGCTAGTGTCCTACAACTCATGGATACTTGGAGGTTCACTCTGGCAGAAACCCTCCTGGCCCCAATAAACTAGCCCTAGGCCTCTAAGACTGGCTCAAGGGCCTGGAACCACAACTAGCCAGGAAACAAGCAAGTGAGGGTGGGCCCTGGACCCAGCTTGTGCCAGGCCAATCAACGGACATCCAGACTGCCCTGTGCAGGGCAGGAGAGTGGGTTCTCCGCCCAGACATTCTGGCAATATGGCCTCTCTGCCTTCATTTGCAAAAATAAAGCTAAGGCCTTTCTCAAAGAATATTTATGATGACAAGGAGTTACTGTGGGTAAAAGCACTCAGCAGTGGCCAGAGTTACATTTCTTGCTGTCCTTCCTCTCACTGGAGATTATAGTGTAGAGGTACCTGCAACTTTAGAAAAACTCATTGAAATAAGGTGACCATTCATATTCCTTAAGTTTTATTCAAAGAGAAAACTGCTCTAGTATATTTTAAAATGACAGCAGCAATGTAATTTATTAACATCAATTTTTAACTGATTTGCCCAAAACCTCTTTTGATCCTTAATAATAATCTAGTATGGTTAACAGGTAGGGACAGCATCCCTATCAACAAAATGAGAAAGCCAAGATTCAGAGAAGTGACTGACTTGCCAAAGTAAGATCACTTTGCCAGTAAAAGGCAAAATAGGGACCTGAAAAAAACTTTATTTTTTAATTTTAAGATTTACTGACCCACACTGCTTACTGTGGGTAAGAAATTTCACACAAAATGTCTGATTCTAAGTTCCATATGCTTCTACAACACTATGCTGACTCCCTAAAAAAAAATCATACTTACAAAGTTTAATTTTTACAAACTTAATCAGATTTATAACATATAAAGCATTATGTACATATAATCACAATAGGTTCCAATACTGCATAGAGGAAGAGAAGCTACAGACACCAGAACTTCCAACAGGAAATCTCCAGAGAACAAAGACAATATATATTGGATAATCCAAAGGTGCATATAAAATGGCAGGAGATAACTTTGCATGGTTGGTTACTAGCCTTAGTATGTCGATTACATAGTAATGTATACAAAGGTCAAATCACTATATTGTACACCTGAAACTAATATCAAGTTATATGACAGCTATACTTAAAAAAAAAATCCCAAGGTGCCAATCAACAGGCAAAAGAGATAGTCTTCCACATGCAAAAAGTACTATCATAAAGATTACACAAGAAGATGAGAAGATGGTGTCAGGATAGGAGGGAGTAGACTCCACTTTCCCCTATACACAGGAGAAAATCCTAGCTGATCTGTGGAGTAAAAGAGTAAACAGCCAACAGTACCTCAGCATATATGAAAATAAGACACCAAAAATTGTAGCAGACACTGAAAAACCAAACAGTAAGGTGAGTGCTTTGGGACAATAAGGTCCCAGGGCCCAGCCTGGAGACCAGGGTGGCTGCAGCCCCAGGCCCAGCATGCTCCGGGTCTGCCATAGAGTCCTTAGGAGAGAGCCAGGGCAACTGCTCCCTCCCTGGTCAAACAAGGTCTGAGCAGCACCAGGACAGATGTGGTTGCTTGAAGTCACAGAGAGGGAAATAAGGTCTAAGTGGCAAACACACAGGGGCTGCGAGCACCCGCGGAGTCTGTACACACCAGCAGAGTTGAGTGTCGCACAGTGATGGGCCTTGACCCCAATAGTCACGGTTCTGGCTGGAGAATTGTGCTGTGAGAGACGCCAGGGCACTGTATGGAGTGGTAGACTTGAGTAGGAGGAATTTCTCAAAAAAAAAAAAAAAAAGTGAAAAGACAGACACTGGGGAATTCTCCTGGAGCATTCACTCCTGCAGCAATCCGGAGGTTGCCCAGAAGTTTTCGTGGAATGCTCTGTGCACCCCCATAGCACTACGAAGGGTGAGCACGAGTGGGACCTAGGCAGCCTGGCTGAGCACATGCACACTCGCACCCCAGCCCACAGAGGTAACCCCAGAGGAGAAACACCTGGATGCTGCACCCAAGGTGCTGGGGAGAGACACCAGGCTAGCTCCCAGAGGCTGACTGACTACAGACCTGGAAGGAAGAAAACAAATCACCCCTCAGCCTGCTGCAGCCAGCAAGACCAGAAAAACCAGTTTGGCCACTTTGAAACCAAGAGGCTTTTTTATTTTCTTCTATTTTTATTTTTTTTAAGATTTTATTTATTTATTTTTAGAGAGGGAAGGGAGGGATGGAGAGAGAGAGAAACATCAATGTGTGGTTGCTGGGGGCCACAGCCTGCAACCTAGGCGTGTGCCCTGACTGGGAATCGAACCTGCGATACCTGGTTTGTAGCCCGCACTCAATGCACTGAGCTACGCCAGCCAGGGCTATTTTTATTTTTTTAATAATTTCTTATTTTTTAATTTTTCTTACCTTTTTATCTTTCAATTCCTTTTTCCTCTCTTTCCTTCTTTCTTGTTTTATTCCTTCTTTCTTTCTTTCCAATTTTATCTCTTCTTCTTTCCTTCTGCCTTTTTTATTTTAACACATGGAAGTGAGACAAAAAATAAAAAACATGGAATTTTGAAAAGACCAGAATTGGACCCAAAGAAGGGGCATCACAATACCTGAGACAGTGAGACACATTTCACTTTGTTATTGCAGAGAACCTGCAAGTTATTGCATATTTGTATTGAGTGTTTTTTTTTTTCATTATTCTTAAATCTTATATTTTAATAGTATTTTTGTATTCCTCTTATTTCGGTATAGTCTGCTTTGCTTGGCTGGTCATATTGTATCATTTGACAGGTCTCCCCTGTTCTCTCTTTCATAGTGTATTGCTAATTCACTGTCCTTCACTTCACTTGTGTCCCATTAGCACACTACTCAAGGTACTATACTCCCTATTCTTGTTATCCAGATCACATAGATTCTGTCATATTGTTGCTCTAATATTATTGTAAACAATAACTATTCCACACAATTGCAAATACTTCAAAACACCCCTCCCAAACCTTAGCCCACTTCACTGTTTCCTGAACTCTATTACTATAGTGGTTAACTCTATACTCTCACACACTACACCTATTTACTATCCCTTTACTCTCACCTTACCTCAGAATCTAACCCCCTGAAACCTCACTGCCTTCTAGATCCAACTCACAACCCTTCCCTCCCCAACAAGAGTCTTACCTTCTCTCCATCCTTCCTAAAAATTGGCCACTTGGGTGGAAGATCACGGTTAACACTATACATAGTCAAAGGATCTCCTATCGCTTCTCTACCAGCTGCTACTATAAATATCATAGAATACTCTCTTGCTGTCTTAAACCATTTTGCTTTCCCCCTCCAAATGATCACAAAAACATTAAGTGGAAACGGGGAACACCAAGATACCCACTAGAAGACAAAACCTAACAACAAAAAAACCACCAACAGGTAACAACAGAAGGAGGTGAAGGTGGGAGTAGAAACCACACAAACCTCAATCCAGGACCTACCTGAAAATACAACTAAATACTGGAGAAATTACTCAGAACAAACAACTGAACAAGAGAGAGAATCCTCAAAACCTTGTACACAAGTAAGAACCAGACTCAACACAACCTGCCATCACCAGCACAACAAAATACAAGAGGTGGTGGACAGAGTGACCCTCATTTAACAAGCTGGTGGAAAGGGCCCACCAAAGAAACATCCAACAACAATCAAAACCCAAAGACAAACACAGAGCCAACTAAAATGACAGTCCAAGACCAGTGAGCTCGGGAGATCAGGGAGACTGCACCACTGAATCTCACATGTATTCTATGACAGAAGTTCACACCATACACCCAGGAAGCCAGAAAAGATCAATTTAAGAAGATGAGGATAACAAGAAGAGAATCACAAACAATGGGAAGACAAAGAAACAATCCCCAAATGAAAGGAAAGGAGGAAGTCTCAGAAAGAATGCTAAGTGAAATAGAGGCAACTCAACTATCAGATACTGAGTCCAAAACAATGGTTATCAGGAAGCTCAATGAGCTCACAATGAGCTACCAGAAACTACAGGGAAACTACAATGAACTCACTGCGAACTATATCAACATGAAAAAAGAAATAGAAAATCAATAAGGGCCAAGAGGAAATGAAGAATACAATTTCTGAACTGAAGACCACAGTAGAAGGATTCAAAAGCAGGCTCGATGAAGCAGAACATGGGATCAGCAAGTTGCAGGAAAAGGGAGAAAAAAACACCCAGAAAGAGCAAGAAAAGGAAAACAGGCTCAGACAAAATGAAGAGGGATTAAGAGAAATGCAAGACAGTATTAAACATAATAATATCCATATAATACGGATAGTGGAAGGAGAAGAAGAAGAGCAAAGGATAGAAAACTTATTTGAAAAAGTAATGATGGAAAACTTCCCTAATTTGATGAGAGAAAAAGTCCCACAAATCCAGGAAACACAGAGAGTCCCAATCAAGAGGAACACAAAGAGGCCCAATTCAAGATATATCATAATTAAAATGGCAAAATACCAAGACAAAGAGAAAATCTTAAAAGCAGCAAGGGAGAAACAGGAAATAACATACAAGGGAACCCAATAAGTTTAGCAGCTGACTTCTCAATGGAAACACTCCAAGCCAGAAGAAAATGGCAAGAAATATTCCAATTAATGGGAACCAGAGGTCTGCAAACAAGGCTACTCTACCCGCCAATGCTCTCAACGAAGATACGACAAATAAGCTTCTCAGATGAAAGAAGTCTAAAAGAATACACCTCCACCAAACCAGCTCTGTAAGGCATGCTAAAGGGACTGCTTTAAGGAAAGGAAGGAAGAGAGAGAGGGGTGGGGAAGAGAGGAACACAGATATCAAAATGGCAATGAATAAGTACCTATCAATAATAACCTTAAACGTAAAAGGATTAAACGCTCCAATCAAAAGACACAGAATAGCAGAATGGATAAGGAAGCATGATCCACACATATGCGACTACAAGAGACCCACCTCAGGACAAAAGACCTACACAGACTGAAAGTGAAGGGCTGGAAACAAATTTTCCAAGCAAACGGACAGGGAAAAAAAGCCGGGGAAGCAATACTCATTTCAGACAAAATACACTTCCAAAAAAGGGCCATAAAGAGAGAGCCAGAAGGGCACTCTGTAATACTCAAGGGAAGAATCCACCAAAAAGACATAAACATTGTAAATACATACGCACCCAACATAGGAGCACCCAAATACATAAGGAAAATCTTAGAGGACTTCAAAGAAAATATTGACAGCAACACAATTACAGTAGGGGATTTTAACAGCCCACTCTCAAAAATGGACAGATCTTCCAAACAAAATATCAACAAAGATATTGTGGCATTGAAGAATGCCCTAGATGAAATGGACTTCACTGATATATACAGAGCCCTTCTTCCCAAAGAAGCTAAATTCACATTCTTTTCAAATGAGCATGGAACATTTTCAAAGATAGACTACATGATAGGACACAAAACATGCCTCAGTAAATTCAAGAAAATTGAAACCATACCAAGCATTTTCTCCTACAACAAGGGAATGAAACTAGAAATGAACCCCAAGGGAAAAAACCCAAAACACTCAAAATCATGGAGATTGAATAGCATGCTATTAAACAATGAATGGGTCAATAATGAAGTTACAGAAGAAATCGACAAGTTTCTAAAAACAAACAGAAATGAACTTACAACAACCCAAAGCTTATGGGAAACAGCTAAGGCAGTCCTCAGAGGGAAGTTCATAGCGATACAGGCCTACCTAAAAAAGATAGAAACATTTCAAACAAACAACCTAACCCTACACCTACAAGAACTTGAGGAACAACAACAAAGACAGCCCAGAGCAGATAGAAGGAAGGAAATAACCAAGATCAGAGCAGAATTAAACAACATAGAGACTAAAAGCACACTTCTAGGAATCAATGAATCCAGGATCTGGTTCTCTGAAAAGATAAACAAAATCAACAAACCTTTCAGCAGGCTCATCAAGAAAAAAAGACAGAGGATGGAAATAAACACAATCAGAATGAAAGAGGGGAGATTACAACAGATACCACAGAAACACAAAGGGTTGTAAGAAATTACTATGAAGAACTGTACGTCAAGAAACTTGAAAACCTAGGTGAAATGGACAAATTTCTAGAAAAATATAATCTTCCAAAACTCAATGAAGAAGAAGTAGAAAGCCTGAACAGACCAATAACAGCAAAAGAAATTGAAGCAGTAATAAAAAACTCCCCCCACACAAAAGCCCGGGACCAGATGGTTTCACAGAATTCTACAAAGCATTTAGGGAAGAGCTAACCCCCATACTTCACACACTATTCAAAAAAATCTAAAATGATGGAAGACTCCCAAACTCTTTTTACAAGGCCAGCATCATGCTAATCCCAAAACCAGATAAAGACACAACAAAGAAAGAAAACTTCAGGCCATTATCGCTGATGAACATTGACACTAAAATCCTCAACAAAATATTGGTAAACTGCATCCAACAATACATTAAAAAGATCATATACCATGACCAAGTGGGATTCATCCCAGGTATGCAAGAATGGTACAATATTCGCTAATCAGTAAATGCAATACATCACATAAACAAAAGCAAAGACAAAAATCACATGATCATATCAATACATGCAGAAAAAGCATTTGATAAGGTACAGTACCCGTTTATGATAAAAACACTCAGGAGAGTGGGAATAGAGGGAGCATTCCTCAACATAATAAAGGTCATATATGAGAGACCTACAGCCAACATTGTACTCAATGGCCAAAACTAAAATCTTTTCCACTAAGATCAGGAACAAGACAAGGTTCACCACTTCTATTCAACATAGTATTGGAAGTCCTAGCCACAGTAATCAGACAAGAAAAAGAAATAAAAGGCATCCAAATTGGAAAGGAGGAAACAAAACTGTCACTGTTTGTAGATGACATGATAGTGTACATAGAAAATCCTATAGACTTGGCCAAAAAACTGCTTGACTTAATAAACAAATTTGGCAAAACAGTGGGATACAAAGTCAATATCCAGAAATCAAAGGCATTTCTGTATACCAACAGTGAAACAGCAGAAGCAGAAATCAAGAAAAAAATCCCATTTGATATAGCAAAAATAAAAATAAAATACCTAGGAATAAACCTAACCAAAGAGGTAAAAGGCCTGTATTCAGAAAACTACATGACACTGAAGAAAGAAATCAAGGAAGACACAAACAAATAGAAACATATACAGTGTTCATGGATTGGAAGAATTAACAACATCAAAATGTCCATACTACCCAAAGCAATTTACAGATTCAATGCAATCCCTATTAAAGTGCTAATGGCATATTTCACAGACATAGAACAAACACTTCAAAAATTTATATGGAACCATAAAGGACCCCAAATAGCAGCTGCAATTTTGAGAAAGAAGAGTAAAGTAGGAGGGATCACAATATCTGATATTAAACTATATTACAAGTCCACCAGTAATCAAAACAGCCTGTTACTGGCATAAAAACAGGCACATGGACCAATGGAACAGAACAGAGAGCCCAGAAATAAACCCAAGTCTCTACGATCAATTAATATTTGACAAAGGGGGCAGCAACATAAAATGGAGTAACAATAGCCTCTTGAACAAATGGTGTTGGGAAAACTGGACAGCTACCTGCAAAAAAATGAAACTTGAGCACCAACTTACACCACCCACAAAACTAAATTCAAGGTGGATAAAAGACTTAACTAAAAGCCGTGACACCATTAACGTCCTAGAGGAGAACATAGGCAGCAAAATCTCAGATATTTCACACAGCAACATTTTTACTGACATGTCCCCTAGAGGAAGGAACATAAAGGAAAGAATAAATAAATGGGATCTCATCAAATTAAAAAGCTTCTGCACATCTAAAGAAAACAGTATTAAAATAAAATGAGAACCAACTGTATGGGAAAACATATTTGCCAATGATACCTCAGACAAGGGTTTGATCTCCAAAATATATAAAGAACTTACACAACTCCACTCTAAGAAGACAAGCAACCCAATTAAAAAAAGGGCAAAGGACTTGCACACACACTTCTCCAAGGAGGACATACAGAGGATCCAAAGACACATGAAAAGATGCTCAGTATCACTGGCTATCAGAGAGATGCAAACTAAAACCACAAGGATATACCATTTCACACCAGTCAGAATGGCCTTCATAAGCAAAGCAACAAACAACAAGTGCTGGAGAGGTTGTGGAGAAAAAGGGAACCCTAGTGCACTGTTATTGGGATTGCAGACTGGTACAACCACTATGGAAAACAGTATGGAATTTTCTCAGAAAACTAAAAATGGATTTGCCTTTTGACCCAACAATTCCACTGCTAGGATTATATCCTAAGAACCCTGAAACACCAATCCAAAAGAACCTTTGCACCCCAATATTCATAGCAGCACAATTTACAATAGCTAAGTGTTGGAAGCAACCTAAGTGCCCATCAGTAAATATATGGATCAAAAAATTATGGTACATTTACACAATGGAATTCTATGCAGCAGAAAGAAAGAAGGAGCTCCTACCCTTTGCAACAGCATGGATGGAACTGGAAAGCATTATGCTAAGCAAAATAAGCAGGTGGTGAAAGACAAACCATATGATCTCGCCTTTAACAGGAAGCTAAACAACAAAACAAACAAACAAACAAACAAGTAAAATATAACCAAAGACACTGAAATACAGAACAAGCTGACAGTGACCAGAAGGGACAGGGGAGGGAATTTCACGGGAGAATGAGAAGGGTTTACAGGAACAAATATAAAAGACACATGGACAAAAACTAGGGGGGAATGGAAATGGGAGAGGGGCGTGGCGCACTCGCGGGGGTGGGGGTTGGCTGGGATTGGAATAAAAGAAAACTTTACTTCAACAACAGTTAAAATAAAAATTTTTTAAAAAGCTTATGTAAGAAATGAGATGCAATATAAAAAAAGACATAAATAAACAGGAAAACATTCTTTAGGTATACTAGAAGCCAGGAAAAGATGATCTTGCTAATTTTTAATATGAGGTTGATAATTCCTCATGTGGAAAGTAACTGTAATGCTTTTTTCTCCAAATTCAAAGTCACATGTAGGCTAAAGACTTTCAATTATGTCGCATAGAAAAGAGGTAGGTGGGAAACCAGATCTATATCTCCAGATTTACATTTGGGACTCAGGAAAGTGGCCAAATACATTCCAGGCAATCTGGTATTTCTAAGATTTCATGGAGGACTGAGAATATGTCTAAACAACCTGGAAAAGAGCCACTATGAGTTCTGTATGTACAAAGAAACTTCGAGGATATGAGAATGGAAAACTGCAGGTCCATAAATTCCATTTGAAGGTTTGCATTTTTCCCTTCTAATGCTAAAACTATGTTCTTTCCTGATTGTCATAAGCAGCATGGGGGTAGAAATAAAAACACAGAATTCATTTGCAAATACCTAAATGGAAAACGTATCATGCTCAGTCGTCACTCTATGAAGAGCAAGTACAGCCAGATTAGATGATTCTACTAGACTAGAATAATATGCCCACAGTTCTTAGGGCCATATTGTCTCACTTTGGCATGAAATTAGGCCCTGCCCTCTATGACACAGTCATCATTGACAAGGGACAATCATGAGTTAAATAAAGTCCCTTTAAGCAACAATCTAAATATCTGGCAAACTGCATTCAGTTCACATTAGTAAGCCAGCGCTTCTGGGGTGCAGGGATTTAATAAACAGGACCATGAAGGAATATGTCCTAGGTTCAGATTTGTCAATAGCCTCATCAAATATATGGTGCCAGTCTGCTGGGGTACTTTGGATTAAATGCACAGATAAAAGTTTCAGGCAGGGGAAAGAACAAGAACAGTGGCCTTATACACAGGAAAGAATTTGAATAGCGGTCGCAAAGAAGAGACCCACAAGCCACTCTGTCAACAGACATGTTCTATCTGTTTAACAAAAATTAAAAATAATTAATTCTTAACACTTAAAAATTGGGAGGGTTCACATAAGGCTCTGTATTTTTGGCTTAGAAATAAAATGTATCACTTTTAGACCCACATTATCACCTAGCAACAATCAGCTGAAGCTGAAGTCCTCACTCTGGGCAGAACAGGCACACTTAAGTTTGCCACAGTTTATACCATTCCCCATTACCCACATACAAAGTCACTTCACACCAATTAATTATGCATGGTTTCCATAGGCCTTGGAGTTTGTCGGCTCTTGATTAGAATTACAATATAATATAGAAGTTCAGTAGTAACTGGTCTCATAAAAATAAGCAAGCCAATACAAAGAACTACAATCAGAAATGAAATTCAAATGGCAAAAATAGCACTTTTTGTCTTAATGTTTTTGGTATTTATTACAGCTCTATCCATCTCTTTTTCCCTCACACACATTCCATGGGCACATGCCATCTGCTCCCAATCAATAATCCAGAGAACGGTGGCTCACACTTCTCATTCACTAATCTGGAAGCCCTGTCTAGAAGACAGCAGACGTACCTGGATACACAGACTTCCCTGAAGTCTACATCTGTACCTGTCGTCTTTGCCCACCCAACCCACCCACACAACCAACTCCTCTTCTTTTGTCTACAACTCAGGAAGCACCCACCATCCACTCAGCAGCCTGAGAACATCAACACTGAGCCTTATTCATCTTGCCTCTCTCTCTTTTTTCTTAAATAATCTTCCTAAATTTAAATTGGCAAATTTAAATTTAAATTGGGATAAATTTAAATTGACAAAAAATGTTGCAAAGAGAAAATAGAGTTCTTACATTCTCCTCACCCAGTTTGCCCTGATATTAACATCTTACATTACTATGGTACTTTTGTCCAAATGAAAAATTAATTAAACTGGAGACTATTCAAATTTTACATTTTTCCACTATTGTCCTTTCCCTGTTCACCAGAATCCAACCCAGATACCATGCTGCATTTAGATATCCTCTTTTTAAAGTTCGTTTCTATTAACATCAAATAGTATGTAAAGTCTATCTGTTTGTCTGACCTCTCCCCATTTCCTCAGAGACAACCAAACTTATTTCAGCTGTTTCTTCAAGTATCTGCCTCCATGTTTCTAATTCTGCCATCTACTGGCTTACTATTATGAAAGATGACCATTTAGCTCCCTTATTCAAACCTCCATGTACATCTCCTCTCATCCCATCATCCCAGTGGGTTCGATCATAACATTTACATGGTTTAATAGTTAGTGCTTATAGTGTAAATATTAATAGATAAGCAATTATATATCCTTTTTAGTATAACTTCATTTTCTCTGGAATTAAATGTTTATTCCTTTTAGGAACTGTAAAGATAGTTGTGCTCCATTGTCTTGTAGCTTCCAGTGTTGCTGATGTCTGAAGATACTGTGATTCTTAACCCTTTGTACATAACCTCTTCTTTTTTCCTCTTGAGTTATATAGCCTTCTAAGATGGCCCCAATGATCCCTATCTCCGGTGTACCCTTGTAATGGCAATTCCCTCGCTTTGACCATGAACTGGACTTAGCAACTTGGTACTAAAAAAGACACTATGGTAAAAGTGATGGGATGTCACTTCTGAGGTTACAAAAGATGGTGGCTTCTGTCTTGTTGAAGCTCTTTAGAGCTTGCTTACTCCGAGGAAGCAAGCTGCCTACAGAGAAAACTGAGTGGCAAGGAATTGAGACCCTTGATGCAATAGCCCACAGAAACTGAGCCCTGCAAACAGCCATGTGAATGAGTGATGAAGCAGATCCACCCCAGTCAAACGTGGTTGGATCTTGGCCCTAATCAACACCTCAGTGGCAGCCTTGTGAGAAACCCAGAGCTGAATGACCCAGCTAAGCCACAGGAACTGTAAAACAAAATGTTCTTCTAAGCTAGGATTGGCAAACTACAGTCCTGGAGTGGTCATGCACTTCTGTAACTAAAATTGTATTAGAAGACAGGCATAACTACTCATTTAGGTATAATCTATGCCTGCTTTTGTGCTGCAGCAGGAGGGTTGAGTAGACTGTGTGGTCCACAAACGTAAAATACTTTAAGAAAAAGTTTGCCATTTCTTTTTCTAAGCCACTATGTTTTGAAGTAATTTGTTATGCAGCGATAGATAATATGTCCTTCTCTCTGGAAACTTGTAGCATCAGTTTGGTGCTTTATGTTCTAAAACTTCATGAAGATATAGCTTGGTATAAACCTATTCTCAAAAGCTAATGAGCTGGGAACTAACAGGATCTTTAAATCTGGAAGCTCTTATTCCTCAGTTCTGGGAAACTTTCTAAAATCATTTCATTGATAATTTCTTCAGTTTTTCTCTTCTGATATTGCTATTGTTTGGATGTCTGATTTCCTAAACAAAGTCTCTGATGATTCTAACATTTCTCTCATAGTTTCCATCTCTGACTTTTTGTTCTAATTTCTGGAAGAATGCCTCAACTCTATTTCTTAGCCCTTCAACTGAATTGTTTATTTCTGGTATTGTATGTTTAATTTCTAAGACCTCTCTTTTCTAAGCATTATTTTTAATAGCTCCTCCTCTTATTTCCAATATTTATAATATTTCCTCTAATCTGAGGATTTTTTAAACTGTAAAAAAGCTTTTCTTCTATTCCTCTGCATTGTTTCCGGTGTTCTTTCTCTGTTTGTTTGGAACTATAGAGGCCAGTTGTTTTGGTCTTATATTTATATTCATTTATATTTTGATCATTTCAGAGAAAGTTAACTAATGTTTGATGATATCTTAATGGGATTGTCCCCTCGTATTTAAAAATAAACCAGTAAGAAACTGGTGCAAGCTATGGAGCAATTTGTCAGTTGGAAGGATGATCTGGTTCAGAACATTTTACTGAAGAAATTCCAACTTTCAGTGTTTATGCAGCTTTTCACTGGGTTCATCAACTTCTCATAAAGGAATGGTTTAATCTCTTGTCTGCAAGGGTTATGCCTATGCTCTTGGAGTCATGCAGGTCTGATGGGTCTCACCTGGTCTCAAGCATGATGTACCATTCTCAGTGATGCCTGCTTTTCCTATACCCAGGGTCCTTCAACTTTAATCTTACCAGGTGATAACCTGGAGAATAAACTATGGATCCTCTGCAGGTGTGAAGAAAGTGCAATCATCATACTGTTACAGAACAATGGGGTTGGGGGGAGCCTGGGACGATATACTATTACCGAAAGGAACCCCCCGGGTTTGTTATGGCTGCCACTATAGGAAAGACGTCTCTCAATGCCAGAGATTCATGAAAAGGAAAGGAAATGTTTCTTTAATGCTATACAAACTTAAAAGTAGTAACCTAATGTCTTCATCAAAATCCCGAAGTCCCTTAAAACACCCACAAACACGCACAGTCCTTCCTTCCCCCCTTTGCCTAGTCTGGGGTACCGTATCTCAGGTAAAGAAATAGAAGTCCGTTGCTCAAGCAGTCCCCAGTTCTTCCCAGTAATCCCTCTCAGCTGGTAGGCCTTCCTCAGTTCCCAACACCATCAGCTGTGTCGCCAGGATCTCTGCTAAAGCCACGTGGTTGTTCCCCCTTCCAAAGCTGCAGGGGTTCCCACCCTGGCAAAGTCTCGAGGTTCTCTCTCCCAGGGCCATGGGAATCCCCATTCAGCCAAAACAGTGTGGTTCTCTCTCCACTGCCCCAGCCAAGTGGTCCTCTCTGTATAAAGGTTGTGTGATTCTCCCGTTAATGGCTGCCGAGCCTGGGTTTAAATCCCCACTCCAATCTTCCTCTGCAGCCCTATTTCTGACTCCTCCCACAATCGGCTACACATGCCAGTACTCTCAGATCCTTCCAGCTTCATTGGGCTGCCATTGTGGGTCTGGGCAGGTGTGGCCCCATATCATGGAACCAATCTTCTCCAAGCTCCCATACAGGTGCTATAACTCGGGGGACCTGCCTCCCAGTTACATCTTGGTGGGGAAGTTACTTCCATTCCCCTGGCTCAGAGCATGGCCACAGCTATTTAACATATCTATGTAACCACTTAAAGGTTATAGATATGTTAAATGACCACACTAGAGGTTAGCTGCGATGCTAAAATAGCTCTCAATGGCCCCACTCCATTTGTCTCTTCCCCCAACCCACATCTGTGCGTGGCGGGGGGGGGGGGCGCGGGGGGGGCAGAGAGTAGTGAGGACATCCTCATATTTCCCGAACACCTTGAGTTCTGGACCCCATTCCAAATCCCTATTTGGGATCCCTCCTCTTGGCTACACCCTGTTACAATACTACACAGGTGAGGGGGGAATCTGACTACTCACACAGACTTTCTCTACCCCACCCCTTGCACCCCACTTTCAGGCATGCCTGGTCTCTCTAATTTTGGAGATCTCTGAGGCTCCTTGATGTGACCCAACTATTTCTGTGCTTCTACATTTTAGGGTGGAGATACATCTATCTCTGGTCTGCTTAGCCAATTACTTACAGATCACTGACCTCTTTTCCAGCTATCACAATTTTGTTTCCATCCTCCTTCTCTCTCAGTGTTTTTACTCTTATTTTAATTGGGCTTAGGTAAGGAGATAAGCTAGGTAAATGGTTGTGTTCAATATGCCACTTATAACAGACAGCCAAGTACCCTCAATTCTGACAGACTTATAATCACCGAGTTGAGTTCTAAATTGTTTCCTTGCTAGCTCTTTACTGATCTGCTCCTCTGGAAGTTCACTGTCATTTCTCCAGGCCAGACACTTATCTCTCATTGAAGTACAACCAGTTTCCTCATTTCTTTGCCCTTCAGTCTCTCCTTCCTCACAAGCCACTCTCCAATATTGTTGGTTTAAAATTCAAGTCAGATCATTGTCACTTCCCAACCATTATGAGCTAAACTGTCTCCCCCCAAAATTCATGTGTGACAGTCCTGACTCAGTAACTGAGAATGAGACCTTATTTGGAGAGAAGGTCTGTACAGAGGTAACTAAGTTGACATGAGGTCATTAGGGTGGACCCCAATCCAATATGATTGGTGCCCTTAAAAAGGGGGAACATTTTGGACTTAGAGACAGAGACCCATACACAGGGAGAATGCCATGTGAAGGGACACAGGGAGAAGACAGCCAAATGTAAGCCAACGAATGGCTGAGGTTACCAGAAGCAAGGAGAAAGGCCTGGAAATGACCCTTCCTTAGCACTTTCACTATGCCAACACCATCGGTTCAGACATCTGGCCTCCCAAACCATGAGACAATAAATTTCAGTTGCTGTAAGCCACCCAGTTTGTGGTACTTTGCTATGTAGACTTCAGAAGTGAATGTACAGGCTTAAAACAATTTAATGATTCCCCATTTCCCTCTGAAAAAAGGCTTTTATTTGGATTGCAAAGTCATGATCTTGTCAACCTCCTTTATTTCAACACCCTCTTCTGCTTCCTGATCCAGTGACCCTGAGCAGCTTTTAATTCTTCTAACTTGCTTATCTCTTCCTCATTTTCAGGTCTTTATATAAACTGTTCCCTCTAGCCTAAAATTTGTCTCTCTGCTTCCACTTTTCTATCTCTGACAGGGTAACTCCTTCTCAAACTTAAGGTCTCTGTTTAGACATCAAGGAATTCTGGATCTCTCTCCTGACAATTCTTCTGTCTCTCTCCCCAACCCATCCCCCAAAAAACCCATTCCTGGGCTCTGTGTTTCTCCAATGTGTACTTTGTGCCTTCCTTATCCATAGCATGTATAACATTTTCACTTGCCTACTTATATCTCATATTCTTCCACAGTATAGAAGCTTTATAGCAGGGGTGTCAAAATTTCCACCAGGGCCACATCAGCCTCACAGTTGGTTGCCTTCAAAGGGCTGAATGTAATTTCAACTCCTTAACAGTTAAGGAGTAGTTACATTTATACAGCCCTAAAATTATTTCAGCCCTTTGCAGGCAACCACGAGGTTGATATGGCCCCTGGTGAAAATGAGTTTGACACCCCTGCTTTATAGGAAGGCAAAACTATGGTCTTTCTATTGACAGCTTGCCTCCAGCACACAGGAAGTACAGGAAGTACTCCATTGGTGAATGAATGAGCAAATCAGTATGAGAAACAGAGGTCTGCACATATGAAATTCTGTCAAAAAACACATAAAGAATTCCATACTAAATATAAAGATGTTAATCTTCCCCAATTGAAACTGAAAACAAATAGGCTTTTTTCAACTTGAAAACCTAACTCCAAAATTTAAAAAAATAAACATGTGAGAACAATGAGGAAAATTTACACAAAAAAATGCAGCAAGCTTTGTCTTACCACATATTAAAATATATTATAAAGGTATAATAATTAAAATAAGTTTAGGTCTCCAAGATGTTACATTTAAAAAAAAGTACAAAATAGTATACAGAGTATGCCACTATATGTGTAAAAAGGGTATAAATAAAATAAATTTTCATTTTTGATTGAATGTGCATTAAAAAAAATTTCTGCAAGAATAGAAAAAAAAACTAGTAATAGCGGTTCCTTATGGAGGATGGTTGGAATTGGGTGGATGGTTTAAGGATGGGCAGGAAACTTTTCATTGCCCGGTTTTCTGCATGTTTTAAAATTTCAATCATGTGACCATTTTACTTAAAAAATGAATTTTAGAATTTGAAGCATCATAGCATGAATACATTAAATGTGTATGGTAGGCAGTTAGACAGGAATGAGCAGAGCAAGGACTATGGCCCAGGTACAGAAGGTCACTGGGTGGAAAGCCTCAAGTGTCTCTCAACAGGTGAAACTGGGAAAACAAGGACCTTGCCCCCAGGGTAACATTTCCTCCCCTAGCATTTCACTATTCATGGGCTCAGACCCTCCTGACCTTTCCTCTTCTGGCATGTCCTTAGACATTCGTGTTAGACCCCCTTAGAGGGAGACTGGTCTAAGGGGATGGAGAACAGCCCTTAAACATTAAGCCCCCAGGACAATGAGTTTCTGACCCATACCAAATGCCTCCAGGCCTCAGTTGTGTTTCAGCTCCAGGCCCAGAAAAGCAGCAAAACCAGACAAGTGGTGCCATGGCTGTCATCAGGACCAGCTGTATTGACTAATGAGGCCCTGCCCTGGCACTGAACAATCAGTAGAGACCATGACCCTGAAAGAACACACCTGGAAAGCTGATGAATATTCTATTGGGGTCCTCCCCTGAGACCTTCAGATAAATCCCCTCAAGACAGAAGGCCCAGTGGGGCTCTCTCTGTGGAGCACACCCAAGCCTTCCCCACCTCTTTCTCCTACCCTCTTCCTCCAGGCACATTTTCCTTACCTCTCTCTTTCTCCTAAGCTCTAAGGTACCTTTTTTTTTGCCTCTGTAACTTGTTTTCTGAGCCCCTTTCTTCTTCATCTCACTTCTACCTCTGTGACTTTAAATGAACTTTCTCTTATAGTTTGTCTTGGCTGTGAATTCTTCCTTAGTCAGAATTCAAATACCAAGGTCCAGTCTGTCTCCACCAGTGTATCACCTGGTGCCACTTTGCCGACAACAGGTACATGATAGGTTATGTGAATAAAGTGTCAAGGAACAGAATAAAAACTTCAACTAAACACAGGAAATTAATTTACAAAACAAAAGTTATTTCAAATCAATGGATAAATTGATTCAGAATGTCTTAATTACTGATATTGAGACTACTACTAATCAATTTAAGGGGGAAAAATTGGCCACCTAGTTTACGTCATACACTAAAATATATTTCAAATAAACTTAAAAGTTATAGGTTAATAATAAAACCACGAAATTACTAGAAAAATTATATATATAATATATACAGAAATGTATACATACACACAGTAAACTATTTTTAGAGATGTTTCTTAGAGAATGATCTAAACATATATATTAATTTTAAATGTGCACATGATTTGACTATGCAATGCCATTTTAGGAATTTAACCTAAAGGAAATATGGACAAAAGAAGTTAAGATACACATGTATAAACCTGCACAGTATTGATTTTAATATTAAAAACAGGAAATTAAAAAATTGCACTTATCCAATTGTGAAACACTATGCTGCCTTTGAAAAAGATGGTGTTGATCTCTATTTAATGGCAAGAAAAATGTCTACTAGTTTTTGTTGAATAAAAAAGACCATTTACAAAAGTGCTCATATGAAAAGTGCAGGACATTATCGGTCTTCTTTCTCTCTAGATAGCGGAATTTGAATAAATGTTTACTTTCTTCTTTTTGCTGTTCTGTTCTCTGAATTTCTCCCACAACCCCCAGAATGGAAAATTCTCAAGGCTTGACATGTGGCTGTCAGTAGGGTACTAGAGAGGCATCCCAGAATATAGGGTGTGGCCAGCTGCATGACTATCTTACTCAGGAGTCAAGACAAGCTGGTTCATCTCCCAGTCCTGTTCCTACTGTGAAGACCACTTTGGACAGTTATTTCTTCTTTGTCTCCATTTTTTAAAAGTAACATAGATCAATGTTTTATCACATGAATATGAGTACTATGACAATAAATATGGCCAGACCACAAAGATATAAATACGTTTTACTTACTTATTTATTTAATCCTCATCCAAGGATATGTTTTATTGATTTTTTTACTTGCAGCCAAGATGGAGAAGTAGGTAGATATACTGTGCCTCCTCGCACAACCAAAAGAAGGGCAACAACAAATTTAAAAACAAAAAACAACCAGAACTGACAGAAAATCAAACTGCATGAAAGTCTGACAACCAGGCAGTTAAAGAAACATTCATCCAGACTGGTAGGGAGGACAGAGACAGGCAGCTGGGGTGGAGAGGACATGTGGTAAGGTGGTGGCTGGAGGACCTGGGTAGGTGAAGCAGTGGCGAGTGGACAGGGTGATCCCACATTTGTATGTGGATAAACTGGGAGGAAAAACTGGGGAGCAAGACAGACCACACAGCCCAGGGTTCCAGTGTGGGGAAATAAAGCCTCAAAACCTTGGACTGAAAAAATCTGTGGTGGTTGTGGAGGCAGGAGAAACTCTCAGCTTCACAAGAGAGTTCACTGGAGAGACCCACAGGGTCCTAGAATGTACACAAACCCACCCACCTGGGAATCAGTACCAGAAGGGCTTGATTTGATTGTGGGTAGGAGGGCAAGTGACTGAAAGCCAGCAGAGAGCTGAGCAAGGAACACTGTTCCCTCTCTGACTCCTCCCCAACATACAGCACCACAACACAGAGACATGGGTTGTCCTGCCTTGGCAAATACCTAAGGCTCTGCCCCTTACTACTTAACAGGCACATAGAGACAAAAAAATACGGCCCAAATGAAAGAACAGATCAAAACTCCAGAAAAAATACAATAAACAACAAAGAGATAGCCAACATATCAGATGTAGAGTTCAAAACACTGGTAATCAGGATACTCACAGAAATGGTTGAGTATGGTCGCAAAATGGAGGAAAAACTACAGGCTATGAAAACTGAAAATAAAGGAAAATGTACAGGGAACAAACAGTGAAGGGAAGGAAACCAGAACTCAAATCAATGATTTAGACCAGAAGAAAGAAATAAACATTTAACCAGAACACAACAAAGAAAGAATTCAAAAAAATGAGGAGAGGCTTAGGAACCTCTGGGAGAACTTTAAACATTCCAACATTAGAATTATAGGGGTACCAGAAGGAAGAGAGGAAGAACAAGATATTGAAAACTTATTAGAAAAAAATAATGAAGGAAAACTTCCCCAATCTGGCAAAGGAAATAGACTTTCCAGGAAGTCCAGGAAGCTCAGAGAGTCCCAAAGAAGTTGGACCCAAGGAAACATACACCAAGGCACATCAAAATTATATTACCCAAGATTAAAGATAAGGAAAGAATCTTAAAAGCAGCAAGAGAAAAGGAGACATTTACTTACAAAGGAGTTCCCATGAGACTGTCAGCTGATTTCTCAAAAGAAACCTTACAGTCCAGAAGGGGCTAGAAAGAAGTATTTGACATTATGAAAGGCAAGGACATACATCCAAGATCACTCTATCCAGCAAAGCTATTATGTAGAACAGAAGGGTGGATCAAGTGCTTCCCAGATAAATCAAGTTAAAGGAGTTCATCATCACCAAGCCTTTAATATATGAAATGTTACAGGGACTAATCTAAGAAAAAGAAGATCAAAAATATGAACAGCAAAATGACAACAACTCACAACTATCAACAACTGAACCTAAAAAAAAAAAACAAAAACAAAAATGAACTAAGCAAATGACTAGAAAAAGAACAGAATCACAGAAATGGAGATCACATGGAGGGAGATCACAGTGGGGAAGGGGAGAGGGGAAAATGGGGGAAAAGGTACAGAGAATAAGAAGCATAAATGGTAGGTACAAAAATAGACAAGAGGAGGTTAAGAATAGTATAGGACAGGGAGAAGCCACAGAACTTACATGTATGACCCATGGACATTAACTAAGAAAGGGGAATGAATCCTGGTGGGAGGGGGGCTGCAGGGCAGAGGGGAAAAATGGGACAAGTGTAATAGCATAATCAATAAAATATATTTTTAAAAAAACTAATAGCTTGGTCGAAGTGAAAAAAAAAACATTTTTTAGAGAGAGAGAGAAAGGGAGAAACATCAATCAGTTGTCTCCTGTACACGCCTCGACCACGGATTGAACTCGAAGCTTAGGTATGTGCCCTGACTGGGGATTGAACCTGCAACCCTTTGGTGTACAGGACTATGCTCCAACCAGCTGAGCCAACTGATCAGGGCAGAAATAAATACATTTTTAGGACAAAGGTCATGCAGTTTGTCCAGGCATCTCTAGACCCTATGCCATCAGTTTGGATCCAGCAACCTTTCTCCCTTTCAAACATCTGTTACAGCTTACAGTACCCAGTATCTGCTAAGCATAGCCAGAGAGAAGAGTCCTTTAGTCATTCCATACTTTGTTTCCTTTTTTCAGTCCCCATCAAGTTCCTCGCTGAAAGCTGGAGATTCAGGGATGACTCAATCACAGACACTACCTTCAAGGAATTTGTATTCTAGGCAATGGGAGACAAGCAGCAAGGTAAACAAAGTTCAGAGCACAGTGCCACAAAAACCAGCCCTGGGAGAGCCATCAATGCTTTCTAAAGGAGGGGAATCTAGGCTGACCCTGACACTTGTCCTGCTACACTAGGGAAAGCAAGAAACTGGAACATTTCAGGATATGAGAGCAACAGTCCAAGGCATAAAATAACTCAGAATGCTCCGAAACACATGGCTTTTTTCTGCATGAAATCAGGCACTGAGGCCCACATTGAAGTGCACAGCAACTCAGACCATAGCCCAGCTTGAGTTCCTGTAAAAACAACCTTGCAGAGACTGGATAGCTGTTATCTGTGAATCTCAGAGGTCCTCATTAGCCAAAGAGTCCAGGAGACCATGTGCTCGACATCAGGAGGACAAAACAGTGACTCGGGCCCAGCCCTACTTTCGTGAACACACAGGCTGGTAAGGGGCCAGGAGCAGAACTCAACACTTTTCAGGAATCGAAGAGAGAACATTCATTCACTCCCTGTGACTGTTGTCTGCTAGGAAGGAAAAAACCAGTTGGGAAAAGAGAACAGAAGGTATCCATTAAAGAGGACAAATTTATTTTCCAGCTCAAATTGTGGCTGACCATGAAAGCAAGAGAAGCAGACTGACAATACAGACCTCAACAGAGCCCAAGCTCTTTACAAGAACCACTTTTTCTTGTTTTAAGAATTACCAGGTTTTAACAGGTTAGGATATTTTCTCTTTTATCTCTAAATAGATGGTCAAAGAAGAAAAGCCACCCAATATGCCTTGGTTGAGTAGCTCAGTTGGTTAGAGCTTTGTCCCAGTACACTGAAGTTGCAAGTTTGATCCCTGATCAGGGCACATATAAGATTCAATCAATGAATGCATAAGTAAGTCAAACAACAAATGGATGTTTCTCTTTCTCTCTCTCCCTCTCTCTCTCTCTGTCACTTCTCTCTCTCTCTCAAATTAATAAATTAAAAAAATTTTTTTTCAAAACAAGCCACTGCAGAAACAACACTGTGAAGTCATATTTGCCATGGAGTGCTGGACCCTCTCTGGCTTGGAGATCTCAACCACTCATCTTTGGAAGTAAAGCTCAGTCTCACCATCATTGTCCTTGGCATGGGAGGCAAGGCAGATCCCCAGCTGAGCGGATCTCTTTTCTGACCTTTAGCACACCATTTGATTTTTCCTCCTTTTCCCCCTCCATTATAATGCTGTGCTTCAAACTGTGAAGCAAAAATTATAGACATTTTAAAAAGAGAGAAAGAAACCTTATTAAATACACATTAGCAGCACATAGCACAAGGTTGAGAAGGAAAAAAAAACAGTTGGGGAAAGTTTATTTATTCATCTCTTCCCAACATCCTCACTTGACAACAAAAACAAAGTTGCCCTGTCATTTTTCTCCCTCCTCCTTCCCAAAACAACCATACCATAGCAGAGAACCCTTCCACACCTCAGCACTGAAGGGGGAGGCAGAATGGCCTGCTGAGCTCACACCAGATCTAGTCCTTCGGTGGAACACAAGTGTTGGAAAGAGTCCACAATGATCCTCACTGGTCCCTCCTCCACAGTGAGCCTGGGAGTGGCATGGGAGCAAGAGGACTTTAATTTTTTGTTTTTAAAACTTCTGGGGATTTTTATAAGTTTTTAATGAACATGTATTCCTTTTGAAAGTATGCATCCCTGCTGTATTTAAAAGAAAACATATACCAAAAAAGGTCCTAAGGTGGGAATCAAAAGTGCCCGAAGTCCCATGGTACCCCACATTTTCTAGCCACAAATAAGTGGGAACGACTTACTAGAAACAGAAATTTTTGGAAGATTCCCTAGCTTAAACCAGACACTCAGTGTTTTCTGTATTTTAGGGAAACATCAACTTCCTGGGAAACTAAATGTCAAATGTGGGATATTTTATACAGGTCCATTTACTCCTGTGCTGTCAACAATCCTTTCTTCCCTTAGGGTCTCAACCGGCATCTTGATCCTCCTCCTTATCATCATAATCATCATCTTCTTCACTTCACTGTGTTCATCATCTCTCCTTAGAATTCATGGCAGTAGAAACATGATGTTTTCCCCACTAAAACAACACAGAATTCTTCTACATGCCCCTGTGGACAGCCACATCTCTGTCCATCACTTTGAAGCTCTCAGAGGTCTCCTCTCCTCTGCACCCCCCAAAGACTCAGGGGTACAGGCCAAGACACTGACAAGCCAGTCTGTACTCTCCCACTACCAGCTGTACAGGGACCAGATGTAGCTTGCACATATGAGCCTCTGGAAAATGCTAAGACTTGGGCAAGGAACGGAAAAAAGGCAGGCCAGAAAAGTCAGAGGGAGGGCAGCTTTCCCAGAGCTTCCCTGGCAGTCACACTCTGGGGCTTCTGGCTCTAAGTGCTGCCACCTCTTCCTGACTCTCAGGACAGCTGAGAGAGCTAAGAACACAAGGAGAAGCCAGCACATTGGACTTCAGCCAGACTGAGAGGTTCAGAGTGGGCCCAAATCAAGGCCTCCCAAGTGCATGTACAGTACAGTCCATCCCCAACACAGAAACTCTCTGTCAGGGAGACTAAAGAACTTATATGTATGACCCATGTACATGAACTGAGGTGGGAATGCTGGTGGGAGATGGGGATGAGGGTCAGAGGGGAGTAAAGGGGAGGAAAAAATGGGACAAGTGTAATAGCATAATCAATAAAATATATTAAAAAAAGAGAAATATCACAAAATGTTCAAGTATCCTACAGGAAGGCAGAAAAGGAGAAACAGTAACCCCCCCAAAAAAAACCCCTGTGGAAACAACAGAAGACAAATAATAAACTGGCAAACCTATATCCTACCACATTATTAATTACATTGAATATAAATAATCTAAACATACCCATTTAAAGAAGATATTGTCAGAAAGAACTTTTTAAAATAACCCAACTATATGCTAGCAAAGAAGTTTATGTGAGAAGATTAAAAGTTAAGATATTAAAAAGATATATCATGCAAATACTAATCAAACCTGGACAAGCAACATTAATTTCAGATGAAGCAGATTTCTGAGCAAAGAATATTACCAGCGAAAAAGTGGGACATTACATAGTGACAAAAGGGTCAATTCATTAAGACAGCATAACATCTTAAATGTGTACACAACAAACAATACAGTTCCAATTACATAAACAGCAGATATAATAGAACTGATCACAGAAATAGGCAATTCTAGAATTACAGCTGGAAACTTCAATATGATTGTCTCAGAAATTCATACAACTGCTAGGCAGAAAATAAGCATTAATATATAAGAGCTGACACAACCATAAATCAACACAATCTATTTAACACTCATAAAGCACTTCACCAAAAAGGAATAAACATTAGTTTCAAGCATTCATGGAGTATTCTCAAAGACAGACCATCTATTAGGCCTTAAAATAAACCTTAACAAACTGAAATTAACTGAAGTCATGGAAAATATATTCTCTGATTAGAATGTATTTAATTAGAAATCAATAATATAAAGATAACAAGGAAACCTTGAAAAGCTTGAAAGAAATAGGGCTTCCGGCGAAGATGGAGGCACTGTGCCTCCTCGTGCAACCAAAACTAAGAACAACAAAAATTGAGAAACAAAAAATAACCAGAACAGAGAGAAATGAACTGAATGGAAGCGGACTACTGTACGTCCAGACCGGTAAGGAGGGGTGGAGTCGTAGGCCTGCGGAGAAGGGTCCAGGGGTCCCGGCAGGAAGAAGCACTGGCTGGCAGAGGTAGGCGAATGGGGCGCAGAAGGCAGCTGACGGACCCATGGCAGACCCTATGCATGGGAGGCGACTAGCAGACCCAGTGAGGGGTGCAGGATGGCTGGCTGTCCGCAGCCACACATTCATACGCAGACAAACTAAGCAAAAACGGGCAGCTACAAAGACTGCTCCACCCAGGAACCCAGCGCCGCCGGGAAACAAAGCCTAAGAGCACCAACTGAAAACACCTGTGGGGATTGACGCTGGAGATTCTCTCAGCCTCACAGGAAACTTCTCGGGGAAACCCACAGAGTCCGAGAAAGTACACAAGCCCACCCGCCTGGGAGCCAGTACCGGAAGGGCCCAATTTGCTTGTGGGACGCAGTGGAGGGGACTGAAGTCCTAAGGAGAGCGGAGCAGGCACCATTGTTCCCTCTCGGACCCCGCCCCCACATACAACGTCACAATCCAGCGACTGGGGTGCCCCGCCCTGGTGAACACCTAAGGCTCTGCCACCCTTACATAACAGCCGCAACCAGATCAAAGGAAAATAAAAAATAAAAAAGATGGCTCAAACAGAATTAAAAGCCCCAGAACCAATTTTTTTTAAGTGACCGAGAGATAGCCAACCTATCAGATGCACAGTTCAAAGAACTGGTGATCAGGATGCTCACAGAATTGGTTGGCTTTGGGCATAAATTAGATGAACAAATGCAGGCTACAAAGAGAAATGAAGGAAAATGCACAGGGAATCAATAGTGAGGGGAAGAAAACTGGGACTCAAATCAATGGAGTGGACCAGAAGGAAGAAAGGAACAACCAAACAGAGAAGAATGAAGAAACAAGAATTCAAAAAAATGAGGAGAGGCTTAGGGACCTCCAGGACACCTTTAAACGTTCCAACATCTGAATTTTAGGGCTACCAGAAGGGGAAGAGGAAGAGCAACAAATTGAGAACTTATTTAAACAGATAATAAAGGAGAACTTCCCCGATCTGGCAAGGGAAATAGACTCCCAGGAAGTCCAGGAAGCTCAGAGAGTCCCAAAGAGGTTGGACCCAAGGAGGAACACGCCAAGGCACATCATAATTACATTAGCCAAGGTAAAAATGAAGGAGAGAATCCTAGAAGCAGAAAGAGACAAGGAGACAATAACCTACAAAGGAGTTCCCATCAGACTGTCAGCTGATTTCTCAAAAGAGACCTTGCAGGCAAGAAGGGGCTAGAAAGAAGTATTCCAAGTCACGAAAGGCAAGGACCTACATCCCAGATTGCTCTATTCAGCAAAGCTTTCATTTAGAATGGAAGGGGAGATAAAGTGTTTCTCAGATAAGGTCAAGTTAAAGGAGTTCATCATCACCAAGTCCTTATTATATGAAATGTTAAAGGGACTTACCTAAGAAAAAGAAGATTAAAAATATGAACAGTAAAAAAAAAGTCATCAAATGGAGGGTTAGCAACAGGGAAGTGGGAGGAGGAGAGAGGGGGAAAAGATATAGAGAATAAGTAGCATAGACAGTAGGTAGAAAATAGACAGGGGGAGGGTAAGAATAGTATGGGACAT